>JAZHYW010009202.1:0-71242 GCA_037355805.1 Ixodes ricinus | reverse complement strand
TGGGCACGGCAACCGTCCGAGCGACAAGTTATCTAACATGCCCCTTCTTTTCGTGATACAACAGATGATGCTGCTGTGCGCTGCATGTCCCGTTCCTTCGTCGGGGGCGGCAACCGTCGTTCCAAGACTTCCAAGGCCAAACCAAGCCCAACCGTTGCTACCGCACGTCAGCATCGGCGTATTGCACGGACATCAAGCAGCAACCATGACTCAAGGCCAGGAGGGTACAAGAGCACAGCCCGAGGCAGCTTTCGTCAGTGGGCACGGCAACCGTCCGAGCGACAAGTTATCTAACATGCCCCTTCTTTTCGTGATACAACAGATGATGCTGCTGTGCGCTGCATGTCCCGTTCCTTCGTCGGGGGCGGCAACCGTCGTTCCAAGACTTCCAAGGCCAAACCAAGCCCAACCGTTGCTACCGCACGTCAGCATCGGCGTATTGCACGGACATCAAGCAGCAACCATGACTCAAGGCCAGGAGGGTACAAGAGCACAGCCCGAGGCAGCTTTCGTCAGTGGGCACGGCAACCGTCCGAGCGACAAGTTATCTAACATGCCCCTTCTTTTCGTGATACAACAGGTTAGTGAAGGCGATTGCATGTGTTTCAAATCTGACAACCGATGTATTATTGTTCTGCCGTGCCCACGAGTGTTTCTTGCCTGTGCCTTGCAGTGTCGGGATAATTTGTTCTTGCTTCTTTCTGGGGACGTCGAGTTAAATCCGGGGCCGGATACAACACTAGAAGAAATGATTCAACAAGTTCTTGAAAATCAAAAGCAAATGAGTAGAGAAATTAAAGACGTGAAGGAAAACCAGGTTACGTCCCAACAAAGACAGGACGAAATGGCTGCAAAGATCACCCGCCTTGAGAAGGCTCTGGATGCCCTCCAGAAAAGCAGTCAAGATATTGTTCAGCTACGGGGAACGGTTCAAAAGTTAGAAGAACTAATTCATATCCAACAGACTAAAATAACAGATCTTGAAGATAGAGCTAGAAGAAACAACCTAATAGTATTTGGTATTCCCGAAGCTCACAGCGAAACAGATGATGAATTGAAAACTAAGGTAATTAGTGACGTTTTTGAACAACAGCTAGGCGTGACTGTGAAAACGGTCGAGCGAATTCATAGACTTGGGAAAAAAATGAAGGGAAATGTCGGCCTGTCATTATGAAACTGTATGATTACAATGAAAAAGTTCAAGTATTCCAGAATTGCAAGAAACTGAAAGGGTCAAAGATATCGGTGTCCAATGATTATTCGCAAGCTACTTTACACAAGAGACGGAATCTTTGGGAAAGTGCAAGTGAAGAAAGGTCCCGAAGATTACGTGTGAGGCTTGTACATGATAAGATGCAGATCGGTGACGAGACGTTTATTTGGAATGATGCTGTTGGCTGTCGCGAAAAAGTCACGTATTCACGGGGTTCACAGTCGGGAAATAAATGACGATCAAAAATTGAGAAGGAAGAATGCCTCCGGCTTATTAATTTGAACGCGAGAAGCCTTGTTAATAAAGTGGACGAACTGGAGCACATACTTTTAGTATATAATCCACATATTGTTGTAGTTACTGAAACTTGGCTGCACGACCAGATAAGTGATTCCGAGCTTCTTCCGCCGTCCTACAAAATAATCAGGAAAGACAGAGGATCCCGTGGAGGTGGAGTTGCTATTATTTATAAGAATAACATGGCCTGCATCTTGATGGCCGACTGCGCTGGTACTGAAAGCTTGTGGTGCAAAATAACGTTTTGTGGACATACTTATGTGATTGGTGGAGTATATAGAGCTCCTGATTCCCCAACTGCATTTCTGGAGGCTATTCATGATTACCTACAACAAAATGTGACCGATCACTCCAAGATGATAATTGCTGGTGATTTTAACCTACCCGGAGTTAAATGGGGTGACTTAGAACCAGGACCAACCGAAACCAACAATGGCGAACTTTTATTGGACATCGCTTTTTGTAACGATCTCGTGCAGGTGGTTCAAGAACCTACTAGAATAACTGGGTCATCTAGTTCTATTCTTGACTTAATTTTTGTCTCTGAACAATTAAAAAATTATGAAGTAAGCGTTGACGACGGACTGTCAGATCACAAGATGGTGTTGCTATCCTGCAAAGTCACAACAATCTGCAGAACCGCAAAGTGCTTAACCACAGAAGTATATAACTTTAACAGAGCCGATGATGTTAGTATTCTTGACCATTTAGAATTACAACTTTCTTCTCTGGAGGGTGTGGAAGACTTAAATGAACTATGGAATCAATTTAAAAGTGTAGTTTTCTACTGTCTGGATAGATTTGTTCCGAAGAAGGTTAAGCGCGTGGCAAGACAAAACCCGTGGGTGACCCGAGAAATAATTCAACTCAAACGTAAGATAGCCCGCAACCGCAAGAAAAAAAACCGTAATACCACACTTATCCAAGAACTATCGCGTACCCTGAAATGTAAACTAAAGGACGCGAAGGAAAAGTATTTTGCAGAATCCATGCTTGAATTTATGAGGACATCACCACACAAATTTTGGCGTCATCTCGCGCCGTCGCGGGTGGGTGTGGAATATGTCACCGATAATGACCGTATCATTACTGATCCCGCCAGAATGGCAAACGTGTTTAATACTTTTTTTCACTCTGTTTTTGTAGATAGTGACAACACACATGGAAGCGTTGACAAGATAAGAGGCGCGCGGCTCTCGGCTATGCCAGATCTGATTATCTCTGAGCAGGGTATTTTTGCTTTATTACTAGAGATCGACACAAAAAAATCACCGGGACCAGACGAAATTCCCAACGCATTCTTAAAGCGTTACGCGGAGTGGGTGTCCAAGTATCTATTCGTTATTTTCAGTAAAAGTTTAGAGCGGCATCAAGTACCTTCGGACTGGCTGACAGCGAGAGTCGTACCGGTGCACAAATCGGGAGATAAGCATTCAGTTAAAAATTATAGGCCAATATCGCTGACGTGTGCTTGTTGTAAGATTCTCGAGCATATTGTGTCTAAGGAGCTGTATAGGTTTCTTGAAGATTCAAACATATTTTTTTCTAATCAACATGGGTTTCGAAAGTCGCTGTCGACTGTAACGCAGCTTGCTGAAACTATACACGACTTTGCTAAAGCTGTTAATAACAGAGGGCAAATTGATGCGATATGTTTGGATCTATCTAAAGCCTTCGATCGGGTGCCTCATTTTGAACTTATTCATAAATTACAAAACCTGGGGGTAAATGACAGCATTGTTTTGTGGATTAAAGCCTACCTCACAAATCGAATACAGTTTGTGCAAGTAAACAAAAAGAATTCAGCTATTGTAAGTGTACCCTCCGGCGTTCCCCAGGGGTCTGTATTGGGGCCCGTATTATTTTTGTGTTATATAAACGACATTGCGGAAAAGGTAGCGCCTAATGTTACTGTTCGGTTGTTCGCAGATGACTGCTTGTTGTATACAAATGTTTCTTGTCACCATGATCAGGTACAGTTAAACTCCTCTTTACAGCAAGTACAAGAATGGTGTAAGCAATGGAAAATGAAAATTAATTGTGACAAAACAGTCTTTTCTGTGATAACTAACAAAAAGAAAAACGTTCTTCCGTTTGTGTACGAATTTGATAACCGACCTCTGACTAAAGTTTCTCAATTTAAATATCTGGGCGTTACAATATCTTCTGATCTAAGCTGGAACGCACACATTGACAACATCTGCTCCACAGCCAAAAAAAGCTCTGGTTCCTTAAGCGCAACCTTAAGTACGCTCCACCTGAAACAAAATTAACTGCATACAAAATGTTAATACGGCCAACTTTAGAATACGCTTCTGTTATATGGGATCCTTTTAGAAGTTACCAAATAAGCAAATTGGAAAGGGTGCAAAGAATGTCTGCTAGGTTTGTACTGTCGAAGTATCGAAGAACCGAATCAGTAAATGAAATGCTTAAACAGCTAAGTCTTCCACTCCTTTCTGATCGCCGGAAAATAGCTCGTTTAAAATTCCTATTCCTGTTGAGAAATCAAACGTTTAACCTTAATACAAGTAACTATATAACACCCCGTGTATCTAGGCCTCTAAGAAGTACTCATTCATGCCAAATTAATTTAGAGAAACCAAATAATGATACCTATAAGTATTCTTTCTTTCCAAGAACCATATCAGAGTGGAATAACCTCCCCGAAGAAATAGTATTAAGTGATACTCTAGCTTCTTTTGAAACAGGCATATCTAAATTGTATAACCAGTATTAACGAACCTTTCTTTCTGGCAGTGCTTAATTTCGATTATATGTTTTTGATGCTTGAATGGATGGGGACTTCTGTGACTCCATTTATTATCTGCTCATGTGTTTGTGTTTTTTTTTCTTTCTGCCTTTGTTTGATGTTGGTTTTGCGCGCTCAGCAGCGTACGCTCTTGTAAATTTTAGCAGTGAGAATATATTATACGTAAAATGTTGTTTTTGTTGTGTATTTAGCGTGATTTATCAAAATAGTGTACTCTTGTCTTTCGTGAGTTGTAGTCTTCAAAAATGTGTCTTCATTTGTATTACCTAGTGTTCTATTTTGTGTACTGTTGCACTCCTGTAACAGCCCTTAAGGGCTAACAGTATAAATAAATAAATAAATAAATAAATAATACACCAACTCATGTTTACAAACAAACCGGAGCGCCCGGAGCGCCCCTAGCGGACGCCTCCGGCGCCGCGCATGCGCGATGGGGGTGTGGGCAAGAAGCTCGTCGTCGCCCATAAACACACCATTGAAGTGCGATGTTGTCGGCGTCAGTGTGACACTGTGAGTCCCCTGCCCTTTTTCGCGTTCGAATTGTTGGTTCTACGTCTTCATGGCGATGTCTGACTATCTTGAGCGGCGTCAGCGAAATTACCGAGGCTCGTTACTCCGCAAAACTTCGCGTGAATAATGTGACATGTGGCGATTCATCCCGCGTGGACGCCGCAGAATGTACGCTAAAGCCTGATTCGCATGATGAGATTTCTCTCGGAATTTTCAGTCGCGACGCCGCTCGGGCTGCAAAAGCGTGAACCGTAGCTGAGATGGTCGACGTCAATACTGAAAATCGCAAGCAGAATCGGACCAACTGAATTAGGCATAACAAGTCGGTGATGGTCACTGGTAACAGTGATCAACACCTCATTGTATCTACTGTTTACATCGAGCCTGCTTACCGACATTCAAATTTAAGTCTTTTGAGGCCTGCACCTACTTCTTATCGCAAGTACTAAGCCAACATTTGGTCTACGGACCGGCGTCGTCTAATGGTGAATTCCACTCGTAGATCCGGAGCGCTTTCTAAAATCCGCGAGGGAGGCAAAATTCCGCTCCGTGGGACACACTCCGAATCGACGAGCGGAAGATGAACTCGCCTTTTTGGAGCGACCCTCCCGCTCCCACTGCTCCCCCTCGGCCGTTCAAGATGGCCGCTGCTCGAACTTGACGAGCCCCCAACGCTTAGCCGACTGATCTTTCCGACGACCAGTGACAACTGTCATTGCTTAGCTGCAGAAATACCACACGACACAGGACGGGCGAAAATATCCACTCCACGGAGCCCATGTCACAAATAACGAGGAAGACGTCCGCATTCGGCACCGTCACATACCTTTCGGCCGCCTCGAAGCGGCGGGGCACGCACAGCGATTGCCATCGGCGGAGTTCAAATTGCTGGTACGACTTTAATAAACACAGAGGTAACAAACCATCACTGGCACAGTTGTTGCCTAATCTGTTCTTGCTTTATTGCGCGAGAAAACGTCGGCGGCATGCAGCGTAAAAAAAGTAAACAATCAGTGGCGGCAAAATGAACAGGCCTAACCTTGCGTCGGCCTCCATCCGATTTTCTGCCGTTTTCTTTCTCGTTCTTCCTCTCACGATCACAGATGTCAGCGCTTCCGATTTGTCACGCTCCTGTCCCGGCTTTCAACGCGAGGTAGAAGCGTCCGAGCCGTCACAATCCCGCGTAAACAACCGATGCATCCAAGAAGACCCATCTCGACCGACTCGGCACCGTCCACCGTCCCTTCGTCGACGGCGAGGAAGCGCGGCGGCCGGTCGCCGGCAACGCCGCGTTGCGCATGCGCCACCGTCCTGGGAAAGGAAATGACGTAGCGCGCTCTGTGGCGCTCTGTCAAGTTCCGGGTAGATCTCTCGAATCCCGCAGATCAAGTTTGGCGGAGTTTGAGGCGCTCCACGGGGCGGTAGCTGCCAGAGATCTACGAGCGGAAGATGACCAAGTCGAGCCAGATCTGCGAGCGGAATATGCGCGCTCAAAATGGAGCGCTTTTGGAGCGCTCGAGATCTGCGAGCGGAATTCACCATAAGAGAGCAGACGACAAGCAGAAACGTTTGAAAGAGCAGACGACAGTTCGAACAATCAGGCGGCCGTTTGAACTTGAAGACGCACTGAACGTAGACCGCAGGTGATCCGCACAACTTGACGGTTTTCTGGCGTTCATGTTGGAACAAAACAAATAAATCTGATGACCACAAGTATCCGTGAATTCAACCCAAAGTGCTTCCCGCCCAAGCAATCATTGTCCGACGGCGTCTGCTTTTCCCTTTTCACGGCACATATTCAGATTCTCGGACGAACCGAGCACGTGAAAACTGACCTTCAAACCTTTCTCGACACTTTTTGTACGGCCCCAGTCGCGGCGTTTTGACGAGAAGGTAGGTTTTCGTCTGGTTCCTTTCAAAACAGCGCAAGAATGCACGTCTGGCATGGGGACTTCTGCCCACAGCCCCAGACCGGAAGTGCGACCGACGCGCCACCACCGCGCCATGACGTCACAGAGGTGAGTTCGTGTATACACGTGTATGCTTCGAAAATGCCCGCAGGATGTTTTCGTATGACCAATGTGACGGGATCGAGGAAAAACAACGCCTCAGTGTCTGCAGTCTGTCTTTTGTATCTTGCGTTAGTTAGCATGCAGTGCGACGGTTGGTTTACGGTTGATGCCCTCGTTAATGGAGAAACACGGTGATTGATCGGAATGCACAAGGCTTGCGCACCAGATGGCTTCCATGAAGCACCACAATAACCTGTGTGCAGATTCGCGCGCTTAAGAAGTTAAAGAGGCCTTGCCAGAGATTTCTTGCTCTCCGTAAACATCGCGCAGAATTATTCCTTGACTTCTGAAAGTCAAGGATTAATTATAGGCTTGTTTCTGAGGTTATGGCGATCACCCAAGAGACGTGCATAAGCGATTCTCTTTAACTCTCTTTACGCAATGGCAGTCGCGGGAAAAAATGAGAGAAGTTCGAACCAGCAGCGTTCACCCACTCAACTTGCAGCCAGAACAAGCGACCTCGTAACAACGAGCTGGGGTTAGCAAAGCACAAAGCGGGTGCTGAGGACTTATGTTCGACTATTTCTGTCATTGCAGCGTCTGGACACGTGAACCACTGTCCGACTGCCGGAATGTTCGCCGACATATTAGACACCTTTATATTACTCTAAGAAACATGCAGTGTCTGCTTCCCCGCAAAGCGTTCCGGAGAAGCAATCGCAGCCTACTGTGGAGGGCGCTCGGCGAATGGCGGGGCCGATATTACGTTTAGACCCCCAAAAAGGTCGCCACTGTGGAACTGAGCACTGTGAACCGTCTCGCTCAGTGCCACGGCGAAAACATTTTTTTCCCTTTTTTTTTCATTTATTAGCGTCGTCATTCGCCGAGCGCCCTCCTTTTATTGCAGCGATTGGCTCTCCCAAAAGTTTTGCGGAAGAGCAGGCGCTCCAAGATTCTTAGAGTGAATAGGGGGTCCCAATGGCCTTCGGCGCACCGAGCAACTTGGGGCGTCGCACCGCGCATGCGCAGACGTTCTGTACATGCGCACTGCGACGCCCCAAGTCGTTGGGAGCCCTCAAGAGATGGGTCCCCCTATTCTGAAACTCCCTGTTACTTGACACGTGTCCAAGCAGTGCTCGTGTTAAGTCCACTAGCCATATGTGCATGGTTCGCACATGACGTCTTAATACCATACTAGAGTTACAACTGGTGGCCGAGAAAAAAATAAAAAAGAAACCTTCGGTAGTACAAGCAGAATGCTACAAAAAGCACGTGCTTAGCAGCAAGGTCATCAGAATGGCAGCTGATATTGCCATTCTGGTTCCAGTCATGTATTCGACCCTCCTCATCAAAGGGGTAATTCCCGCGGATATGTCATCAAGTTTTGCGAAGGAGAGACTGAAAGAAATAGTCCGCTTTTTCCTTGAAGATGCTTCTGCTCTGGTCTGCTAGTGTACTCAGACCGCACTATATGTCAGTATGTTTGTGCAAGATGATAAATGCATTCCAAAGCAATATCGTTGCACGGCCACTTGAAGGTGTAATAAGCTCAGGTATATTGCTTCACGCATGTGTCACCCGTTAGCAGGTTTGAGGTCACTGATACCTGCAATGATTTATTGCTTCATTCACTTTTTCAAAGAAGCTCAAAAAGCTTCCTCGAAAAGCTTCCCGGCTTCGCCGACACCCGCTCTGTAAGCAGTTGCCAAAGAAGCGCCGTGTAAAAACAACACGCGATCGCAGGGACCGGGCCTATAATCATTCGGTGATTGCGACACACCTCAAGTCGACTAAGTTCAAAGCAGCAAATTGTCGAATTTGAACTTTTTCCTTTTTGTCTGCTTTTCCTCAATTGCTCACGCACGTGCGACCCTTCAACGCGTTATTGCAACAGTGCCTCGGGAACCACGCATGAAATGCGTGTGCGTTCAGAAAACGATGATCGACGTCCCAGCCGTATGTTTCAGCGGACGCCATTTTCCGAATATACTCGTTTCTTTCTGCTAGGTGGTGGCGCGATATGGCGTCTGAAAGACGCGACCGTGTCATGCTGGCAGATAAAGCGGCTCCGCGGCACCGCCTTATTCATGTAGAGAGACGCGACGGTGTTTCTTTTAAGGCCCGGTCCCACTGCTTAGACATCATGACAAAAGACACGGTCCGCAGACATGATGACAGAGGTATCTGCGGTCTCTAGCATTTTCGAAGCACGTTTGTGGGGGATGCATATACAGAATACCCTGACCACATCTTCGTGGCACTCGAACTTTAACACAAACAAGCGTCTGAGCACGTATTTGTTTGTTTTTTTACGCAGTTATTTTGAGTTTTTTGTTTATTTTTGAATTTGCTACCCTGATAACCAAAAAACACGTATTCGTTCTTTCCCGCCACGACGAAAGCCAGTTGCGTTTGCTTCTTTAGCGTGACTGAACCAAAGCCGACCTCCGGATATATAGTTTCGAAAGGTGTCGTCCAAAAAACTAACTTACAAAGGAAGACATTGAGACGATCCGTGGTATAGGTGATATAGCTCTCGTGCCACTGTCCTCGAAGGTCAGTTATTCCACTGATTTGGGAGTGGTATAGGGTGCCTTGTTTTTAGGTAAGTTTACGCGTCTCACGCAACGTCTGAGAAGAGAGGGTTGCGACACAAATTGTCCTCTCTGAAAAAAAAACACTCCCTAAAATGGTGTTTGTTTGTTTTTTTCAAATTTGATCGATTTTTTTTTTTTTTTTTTTTTGAAGCCGGCGGATGTTTATTTGTGTTTTTCGCTTAAAACCGGAAAGTCTGCTGCCTACCTATATATTTTTCATTAGTTTCCTTCTGCGGACCGCCATTTGTTCAACTGGGCTGTGGAACGCATTCTGAGCACGAAACATGAGCCCAGTTACTCAGCTTTTCGGCTGAGTGGTAAGCGTTAGAAAGGTCTATACGTGATTATAACCCTAGTGGCTATAACTAACGCGCTCTCAACTATCTCCCTTCCTGCTTCTTTCTTTCCTCTCTCAAAAGCTCCGATCGCCGTTTTTTGCATTATCGGACAACTTCACTGTACCTAACACGTCTCCACATCTCTTTCCCCCTCTCCATTTGTAGACTGTGAAATTGGACTGGGATGGGGGGGGGGGAGGTTGTTTCTGGCGGTGGCCAACATCATCGGCGACACCTGTGGAGCACGCGCTTTGAACGCTTTCCAAAAGCGGCGCAACGCTTTCACGTTCTCAAACGTTAACATATAAAAAAATATTAAACACCTCTTTTAATTAACATTTAAAGGGGTCATAAAACGATACCGGGTTGGAATGTTTATTATGACCTTACAGAGGCGTACTGGTCCTAGTCTGGCCCAAAAGTATACTAGTCGCACGGACCGCCAATGATTCAAGCTTATTGGTCGAGGTGAAATTGCGTGGATAACTTTAGCATAAAAAGCGACTATTTCTTTCTGTCTTCCCTTCACAAAGCTCGATGACGTAATTGTGAGATCGAAACCACTCGCCTGACGACAGTGGAGCCAACGGTAACGTTGAGTGAAGCGGAGCTTATGGCACAATAACTTAAAGCGGTACTCCGGTGATTTCTTCATGGTACCCGATTTGCTTGAAATTTTGCTAAACTCACCAAACAATATTGCTAAATTAGTATCCCAAATATTAGGTCAAAATAATTTTTTTCACGAAGTTATTAAATTTAGAGTTTTGGTCCTCACCGTGTTTTTCAAACTGAAAGTCTCTACTGGCAACAGCGAAAAAGTGACGTCAGTGGAAGGCAGGGGTTCACTCTTTGGACTGTAGAATTTGTTCCCAGCTGATTCGAAGCAGTTTCGTGGTGTCAAATGAATGCTTTGGAAGCTCACTCCAGCACCGGCACTCCAGCACGGAACAAATGATTGGAATATTCTATTTTTAGACTGCTTGCTCGACTGGCAAGCGTGCCCGCCACTGACGTCACGGCACTGAAAAGTGCGCGTATATTTTAATGTTGCTTTTTGGATCATTTTCATTTGCCGATTTCACAATAAGTATTATGAATTTCGCGATACTGAATAGCATACCGGAAAGGCTTAAGGACGGGGAGTCAGAAAATATAGTTAGTTGAGGTAGGTCAAAAAATCGCCGGAGTACCCCTTTAAGTGGTGTTACAGTTACGACTGAAAGAACTGCAAGAGCACTCGACTTCGGTTCGTAACAATCAATGACTCGGCTAGTGGCTCGTGCCCAACCACTGCGGTGATGAGAATAGCCGAACTCTAACAATGCCTCGAGCTCAGCACGCGTTTTCTTCTTTGACTATACCCCAGAGCGTGGATTGACGTTGGCGGCATAGGATAGGCACCAGGCAACGTGGCCTTTTGTTCTGGCTCCGAGTTCAGGGGATGAACGATGCTCATACTTCTCGAATTTATTTACCGACTGACATTGCTGAGAAAGAAAAACTAAAGCAAGTTTATTCGCTTATTAACGTTAGGGAGTTATTCTGAGTAGTATTTAGTGAAAGTAAAAGAATCGTTTCATGGCCCTTTTAAATGTCAAGCGTGCCGCGGTAAAGAAAGAAAGTCCGCTCGGTCTTTCCTCACGCAGCTTGGAGCACAACGAAAAGTGCTTGATGAGCGAAGGGTGCCATCCTAGCTCGTGTCTTGTAAGTGGTGTCCAAGAGCGCCTTCGCTAATAGCCTTATGCATTATTCGCATCGAGCGATAGATTTCATAGTGTACTCGAATTGACGTTTGGTTTCTGCTTGCTCTACCATAAGCTGTTTTAGCCAAGACCTTCTGGTCGGTTCCATTTTCGTGGTGATGCGCCCGCGCTTGTTTTGATAGCTTTCCGGAGTCATGAACAAGTACGCAGCGCAATGAATTTGCAAACATTAATGGTGATTTTTTCATACAAAAATATCCTATGGTCGGCTATAGAAAACCCTTTCTATGGTCGGCTACAGAAACTTGGCCGATCCGCTATAGCTTTTTCTGTGGCGGTCTTTAGCCTTTCCTATGCTCGTAGGAGTTATGGGTGTATTTAGCTCCGACTATGGTCCTATATCACTTGTTATCTATAGTTCTCTGCAACGTTTTCAATGCTTGCCTAAACACTGTTCTGCGGGTTATACTATGACAACTTTTTAGCTGTCCTATTATAGGTACCTATAGCTTTTCCTATGGTTCCTTTACCCGTCTATAATTCCCTCTGCACGGCCTGCTGTAGCTTATTCTATCGCTCGCCCTCTGGTTCTTTTTACCCATTGGGATAAAGTTGCCCATAGCGTTTCCTGTTGTTTCCTTAGCCGCCTATTGTTCTCTGTATTGTCTGTTAAAGCTTATTCTATAAAAGTACTTGTTGTTGGGCTAGTTGGTGATGAACGTTTTGAACCATGCTTAAAAGCGCTAAAAAGGCGAACGCAAGAGAGAAGGCAAACACGGCTCGTCTTACGGCTGGCTTTACCCATCGTGCTATCCGCGACTCCAGCGAAATATAGGGGGCACGCTGATCAGGCAAAATGGGGGACGAAAGGAGGCCATTTTCGTCGTTCAGCACGTGGACCACCATAAATTTCTTGCACTGCAGCGTAAAATCGGTGTTACATATGAAAGCAACGCGATTTTTCGCTGGTAGAAATCTTCTAGTCAGTGCGTAGAAATGACACGGCGGAAGCATAAAAATAATTGCTGGAAACAAAGTTTGTTTCTATGCTGCCTACGAGAACCAAGCAGCGGTAGCAGACAACAGAGTCGAAACGACCTCCTCTCCTGGGCTTCTCGGCGTTGCCACTACGCGGCGTCGGTTTCGCTGGAGTCGACAATAGCTGCGTATAGCTTTTCCAATGGTTTTATTAACCGCCTCACTCGCTCTGCATGGCATGCTATAGCTTATTCTATGGCTCGTAGTATGTTTCTATTTACACATCGTAAAAGAGACATATAGCTTTTCCTATGGTTTCCTTAGCCGTTTATTGCCTTCTGTATGGTCTGTGGTAGGTTATTCTATAACTCGCGCTATGTTTTCTTCTTACCATCACGCCATAGCTGCGTATGGCTTTTCCTATTTACCTCAATTGTGTGAAATGTGAAACAAACTAGTTGTTATCTCTGCATACCCTTATAAATAAAAACGCCGACCTTGTATCTGGTTATGAAAGAAAATTGGACATCTGAACCTTATCTAAGACCTCTCGAACTTGATAAACCTTTTGAAAGCATTGAGGAAACCCTCCGAAAGTATACTTGCCCAGGCGTTTACAGAAAGGCAGGTAAACAGACACAATGGATTGAATTTTCATATCTCCTAGAAGTTTATTACACACAGCCTATTCCGTAGACAAGTACAAACGTGCAAGCGATCTGTGAAATAAGAGGTACAACCAAGCTGTAATACAACTGAGAAGATTGCAGAACAAGCAAACATCTGGGTAATTCTAGGGTAGTGTGCATTCTCCCGGAAGTTGTTAGAATAATTTCCCCGAAATTCTACCGGCAGTCGCCACTCATTGGCGGTGGCAATCAGTTCATCCAACGACGTTTCTTCGACACGCGAAGTTTCATCGACAGATCGTTTCATATAAAGCTCAGATCAGCAGCATTTTTTTTTCTGTGATGAGCCGCCGAGACGGTCGCCGCGAAGCGACGTGTACGGGCGGGCCAGGTGGGTTAACAGTTTTGTAATAAGCCGCCGTAGAGCCTCGCTACGAAGTGACGTGAACGAGTGGACCGGGTCGGTGAACACGCGCCCCAGTGATGCACGCGCGATGAAATCTCCTTACAGCATACGATTCCCGTAACGAGTGTCGATGAAACGTTAGTGTCGAATAAACGTGTGCCCATAAAACATGCTTCTACGAAATGCCGGGAGAATAAAAAGGTCAGTATTCTACAGGCTGTTGTCACCTGATTTCAGACAGCAATTGGGATGCGACTGCCGGCAGAATTTCATTCCATTCATTTTATTTATTTACCTCAAGGGCGTCTTTGAGGGCGCATTACATGAGGAGGGTAGGCGGTGCGTGCATTTGTAACAACATAATCAAACAATTTTCTAAACACAGTCAATGATATGACAAAAAATAGCCAGCAGCCCAACACAGCTTACAAAAGTGACATCGTGCGTACAAAATAGTTATTTTTAACTGGAAGTAACTATTTATAAAAGAATAATTTCAATATGAGGAAAAAGAAAGCAACTGTAAAACCAAGAAATAAGCATGTACGCGTAATATTCATACCATAGGCGCTCGCACATTGCTTTAAATTCAACGGGGTTTGTGTTGGTAACCATCTCGTCTGGCAAGTTATTCCATTTTGTTATCTATAATATTAACGGTGAAAACAAAAAAGAATTAGTGTGTGGCTGGTATTACTGTATCTTACAGGAATTATCGGTTCGAGGAGAAATATAATGTGCGGAATGACAATAGGTGTTTTTAAAGCACGAGTCACTGTAGTATAAGTCATGAAAGAAACATATGCGGTTAATTTTGCGCCGGGTTGACAATGAAATGAGACCCAGATTTGTTTTTAAAGCTGAGACACTAGTTTGAGGCGAAAATTCGTTTGATATGAACCGGGCTGCTTTACTTTGGACAGATTCTAATTTAGAAGAAATATAATTTTGATGTGGATGCCATATGATACTTGCATATTCTAGTTTTGGGAGAATAATTGTTTTATATGCTAGCAGTTTTGCTGAAGTGGGGGCCAGGTGTAGGGTGCGCCTTAAGAAACCTAGAGATTTAAATGAGTTGGTGACTAAGTTGTCGATATGTTGTTTCCACGAGAGAGTTTCAGAGAATGACAATAGGTGTTTTTAAAGCGGAATGCTTTAAAAAATGCGAAATTAAAGCGGAATGCTTTAAAAAGTGCGGAATGACAATAGGTGTTTTTAAAGCACGAGTCACTGTAGTATAAGCCATGAAAGAAACATATGCGGTTAATTTTGAGCCGGGTTGACAATGAAGTGAGACCAGACTTGTACTGTACGCTTTACAAGTAATCAAATTACTTGTAATCGATTACTTTTTGGAGTAATTTTGTAATCAGTTGATTACTTTTATTAGGCAGTAATCACAAGAGTAATCTGATTACTTTTTGAAGTAATAAAATTACTTCTAACCGTTACTATTTTTCCACGGACCCCCCCCCCCCCCCCCGCACACACACTTTTTCTTTCTGAAATGACAAAAATAAAATTTGCATCTTTTTTCGAACGGAAAAAAGAAAGATTTTTACGGAGCTGTAGGAAACGAGGTCAACCCCTTTGTACATGTACAGTTTCTGTGGAATGTCCGTTTTTTTTAGAGCTGGGACTGGGAGTGGGAAGCCCCAGGGAAGCTCCAGTGCGTGACAAAGGCCATTCAGTGCGAAGTTTGAGGGAGCAGAATGTAGCTTTGTAAGTCCTTCGTTCAAACTAGCCCCCTCACGCGCACACACACAGAAATAAAAAAAACAATCCTGCTTACGGTACCTACTCGCAGCCCGTAGGAGAACCAGAACCCAAGAATGTCTAAAGCGGATGCAAAATATAACAAAGCCAGTTCAAATACACGTCAAGATCCCGTATTTCCCCTACGTGGTCTTTGTGACAAACAAGGTTTCGAGTTGAGAAGTGGTAGGGGCCATCTCTTCCGCTAATGGATACTACGCATGATCCGTTTCAAATCCTGGAGCTGCTGCTCTTTTGTATAACATGCGAGTTCATCCACATGTGAATAATATCTCGAGAAGCGCGTGTGTGTGCGAAAGAGAGTAAGGGCCTCTTGGTTGCCAGTACAAGAAAATATATAAAGCAAGAAAACAAAATACCTTTTATTTGGAACCAGAGATTCCAAGAAGGTGCAACGACCACGAAGAGGGAACCCGTTTTTCTTCTTCAATACTTGTGAAAATGTGAAATATAGGTTGGAAGTAGTTCATTGTTATGAGCGCTAAAGATGCAAGTCTTCACACAATAAAGTAATCGGAAAAGTAACGGTTACTTCTTAAAGTAATGTCCAATTACTTTTGCTGTCGAGTAATCAAGTAATCTAATCGAATACTTTTTAGCCAAGAGTAATAGTAATTGTAATCGATTTCTTTTTTTTAGTAACGTGTACAAGGCTGAGTTAGACCAAAATTTGTTGTTAAAGCTGAGACACTAGTGTGAGGCGAAAATTCGTTTGATATGAATCGGGCTGCTTTACTTTGGACGGATTCTAATTTAGAAGAAATATAATTTTGATGTAGATGCCATATGATACTTGCATATTCTAGTTTTGAGAGAATAATTGTCTTATATGCTAGCAGTTTTGCTGAAGTGAGGGCGAGGTGTAGGGTGCGCCTTCAGAAACCTAGAGATTTAAATGAGTTGGTGACTAAGTCGCCGATATGTTGTTTCCACGAGAGAGTATCAGAGATGTGAACTCCCAAGTATTTGTATAGTGAAACACATTCAAGTTTCTGCATGAGTAATGTATATTGGCTGTAGGAGTTGTTCAAATTCGTAGTAACGGGCATTTGTTTACATTTGTCGGGGTTAACGGTCATCTGCCATTCTGAGCACCAGGAAGTTATAGCATCAAGGTCATATTGGAGGACGTAATGGTCTGTCGGGTCTAAGATTTTCCTATAAATAACGCAATTCATCTGCCGAATAGGCGGATGTTTGATTTAATCGAAGATTGAAGATCGTTAATATAAATGAGAAAAAAGAAAGGGCCGAGAACGCTTCCTTGGGGGACGCCTGGAGGTACTGGGACTGAGTTAGATGAAGAACCATTCACCGAGACTGACTGTTGTCTACTTGTTAGAAACGAGGCTATCTTTTTTATTAACTACAGGGTTAATCTGGAGGAAGAAATTTTCTGGAGTTCCGAGCCCTAGGAGAATTAGTGGCAGATGGCAGATGTGCGATGAGCGAAGAAGAGCGAAGCTTAGACGGTACGCTTCTCCCGAACGTAGCACCGTAGCACTTTTCTTTGTGGTGTAGTGGTGGGGGAGTCTTCACCCGTTCCGTTGCCGTCTCGATCATAAATGCAAGGAAAAGACGGACACACACTGCTTCGCGCCGGGATGCATGTCGGGCTACCCGGTCAACAAGGGCAGCCGGAGCACCAGCGATCGTAAGCCGTCGCTGTTTCGTGCGCCAAAGGAGGAGTCGCGCAGACTACGGTGGGAAAAAAGAAATCTTAATCGAGAAGATAAACGCCTTGCCGAGACATCAGCGGTGTGCGAGAGACATCTTGAACCGCGCCTTATCCTTCGGGACTATGTTGCACATCGTCAATGGCGAAAAGGTTAGGATTCTATGCCGCAGTATATTATGACTCTTTTGTGGTCGTTTGCGCAGTATGTTGCTGAATATCTGTCATCTGCTTGCTGTGTTTGTCAGATGAAGTGTATTACCACTTTTGAGAGGTCATAAAGCAGTGAGCTGAGAATACATATTTCTTTTTTTATATTAGGGGTTGTTAAAGTTTGTGTTCATATTGTATTTTAATGGTTCATGTACTCCCAATCGAGGTATTTTTCTTCATAGACTGCCTTCCACAAAAAGACACTTTGCTATATGTTTGCCGTTCCCAAACGCGCTCGGCCTTGCACCTTACACAACGCTGGTCCCCGCATCAGCAACACGATGACAAAAAACAATACACCAGTTTGTTGTTCCTCTCACCATTAAAGAAGTGAAGAGATTTATATCAATTTATTAGTCTAACTTTTCTTGTTATATAAGTATCGCGTGGTTTCTTTCGCAGCTATTATGCGTCCAACCCACGTGATAGCTTTGCTGAACGACTTGTCACTACTGGGAAGGGAGGGGGGTGGAGTCGATATTAATTAAATGATCTCCATCAAAAACACGCGAATAATGAAAGTAGAGGATAGCACACACTGTAGAGGCATTAGTCCAAAAGAAAACCTAGAGTTTTTCACATTAGCAATTTTCCTGCTTCGCGAAAAGCTCCAGTCGAACCACAGTAGTACACGCCGAGCAGCGCCGACGACGAGGCTGACGGGGGCACGTTCCTAGGGCTCAGGAGACCAGCGCTACGGTGTCGCCTACGCGCAAAATCTTCACGGGCGACCGCCGCTTTTGTTACTACAACTCTCTAGAACACTGTACCGCCGGCTCCACGACGCAGCTTCCATGACAAAGAATCTGCGTTGCTGTGCTTTTCTTTGTGTTTTATTTCTGAGGCGCGTGCTTGATGACGTGAATTTAGCTGCCGTTTCGCTCAGCCAATGGGAATTTAGGTTGCCGTTACACTCGGGCAATGGGACTTTAGGTGCCGTTTTTCGATGCTGCAGACAACGCCGGCTTCGCTCCATGGGAGGGTTAATGCTTTGGCATCAATAACCAAAATAAGGCGTTGACGAATTGCGTGCAAGATGTCATGTGTTTTAGCGTTTGGTTTTAAAACAGTCACTGCTGCGGACGGCAGCATACCCGGCGCGCAGGCATACATTCCCAGCATTCTCAATGATGCTCGGGTAAATTTGCAATAAGTTTATTTCCTTCAGTGTTCCGTTCAAAAAGCTTTGTTACGTGCCTATATGAAAACACCTTTATCAGCAGTCTATACTCACGTGACTTAATCGGAAACCTGTATTCCCCTTAACTTCCTTTTCCGAACTGTATGCAGGATATACCGCTGGTATACGTTTGCGGGACGTCCCCAATGCATGGCGTAGAAACCCTCTAGTTCTTCCCGCGTGTATCGAGAGACAGACGCTCATCTGATGACCCGAAGCAGTAGACAACACTGACCTTGACAAGGCCAAAGGATTGAGGAAAACGGCGACAAGGACACGTCTGCCAGAGCACTTTACGCAACAAGGCCGCGACTCTACAACTCAAAAACACTGCCTCGGAGAAGACATGTTATTTACCGAATGGGAGGAAAAAAAAGTTTTTTTCGTAAGAACAACTGGAAATTTTTACGGAAGCGCAGTGCTGCAGGAAAAAGGCACAACCTCGTCGAAAGCAAGTTTGCCAGTCTCGTGGCGTGATCAAAGCTTCCTTGGCACGCCGAAGCACTGCGTCTCTCTGTGCCTTCGCAAGCTTGGATACCGATCAAGAATCGGCGCCGCGCTAAATTTTTGAAGGTAATAGATAATAATAATAATAATAATAATCATATTTTTATTTATTGTGCCCTTCAACAGCCGCAGCATAAGCACTGATGCACTCGTTAGTAGTAAAACAAGAATACAAATAAATAAAGAATTAGAAAAGTAAGAAACAAAATAGAACAAAATACTCAGCAGTGACTACGTATATACATCAACCACATACATGGCGCAAGCACTCTTTAAATCGTCACAAATCTGTATTGAAAATGTCTATATCAGATCAGTCTAGATGGTTTAAATAGTTTTGAATGCGACCCGATGGTGACATAAAGTTTGTGGGGTCAACGTGGAACGTGCGGTGATTTCGAACATCTCTGCCATATGATGAGACTAATGAGCTAATTTCAAAGTAACTGTATATACATTTAAACAAAAATACAACGTCTCGCAAGCGCCGTCTTGTTGCAAGTTCAGATATTTGCAATGATTTCATTACTTCAGGGTATACGTATGAGTCATGTGAACTTCTAAAATCATACATTTTAGCAAACCTTTTTTGTATACGTTCTAGATTTGTTTGAAGCAGTCATACTAAGACTGTTCTAGATCACTGAACAAAAAACATGTTTCGGGAGAACTATGCTCCTGTAAAGCACAAATAAAATGTATACACTAGAAAAACTTTTGCTAAATCGTGAGATTACACCGAGAATACTGAAACAAGAGCTCACAACACGCGACACATGCAAGTTAAAAATAAGTTTGGAGTCAAGCAAAACTCCAAAGTCTTTTACACACAGCACACAGTTAATGGCCGCTCTTTCTAAGCGGTACACAAAATAAGTAGGAGTAGTTTTGCGCGTAAAAGATATAACATTGTTTTTTTTCGAAGTTCAGTGTAAGACCATTGTCTAGACAAAACTGATATATGTCGTTAACATCTTCTTGAAGTAGAATACAGTCACTTAATGTCAATATATTTTTGTAGATTTTGAGATCGTCTGCAAACTGCATGAGACGTGAATAATGAACGACGTCTTGGATGTCCTTGACGAATACATTAAAAAGAAGAGGTCCAAGGTTGGAGCCCTGAGGTACCCCAGATGGTGCAGAAAAGAAGCGTGACTTTGCATGAGCATAGCTGACACTATTCGCATCATATATCGGCCACGGAGTTCTGGATCGTCCAGCTGTTCCGACGAGTGGCTATAAATAAAAGGGGGAAAACAATCCGTACGGTTGCTCTTATGCACTATTGACCATGGCTATGTTCCAAATATACTCTAATGGATTGCATGGCAGCACAAACAGAGCAACGCTGTGGAGCAAGGAGGGTTTTCGAAGGCAAAACTACAAGACGGCGAGAATGGAAATTTTTGAAGCGCGGCCCATACGGTCGCGTGAAATCTGTTGACCAGTCACAATTAGGCGAGCCGCGCTAAAACGTCAAGTGTAATAAAATAGGTTGACAATGACCCAGCACTGAGCAGTGACGAGGAGCTGTTGTGCGCGGTATTCTGTTAACCGTCTAACGGCTTAAAAAATACGTACCTTCCCCCCCTCTTCTGTCGCCACTGGACGCTGGATCAAGCCCGTTTCTGGACTGCGAGTGCCACAAGTTACAAATACAGTCGTCAGAGTAAAGTGAAACGCTGTTCCAGAGGCAGGTACGGCTTCACGCACATTGGACTCGGAGAACACATCCACACGGCGTCCAATCTTGACCGGCATCCAAGCATGCGAAGGCACAGAGACGCAGCGCTTCGGCGTGCCACGAATCTTTGATCACGCCATGAGTCCAACGAAACTTGCTTTCGACGAGTTGTGCCCTTTTCCGGCGGCACTGCGCTTCCGTAAAAAGTTCCACCTGTTCTCAACGGGAAGTCTCACGGCTTACACAGGGTTTTAAAGAACTTCTTCGGCGAATGACGACAAACGAGTAGAAAAGGTGTCTTCAGCACTCTCCACCAGCCCCCGCAACGCTCCAAAAACGCTATTTTTCGGCATGCAAGATGACCGTCCGGTGGCTTCACTCTCGCTGCAGCGACCCAGCGGGGATGCGCGATCCAGCGATTGTCATAGAGATCAGTCACTGGCTCATTCCTCTGCTGCCCCCCCCCCCCCCCCAAAAAAAAAGCCTTTTTGTCTCTGTGGTTCAAGGAGGTTATATAAGACTTCTGGATTTTCGCGGTCTCCCGAACGCTCCCATGCGACCGGGTGAAGCCAGTATTTGCAGGTCGGCGGCCCTCACGTGATTTAAGCGGCGCTCGAAGGGGCGCTTGCAGTGCTCTGTTCTTTTGGGGGCTGCGTATTACGAAAGAAAGCAAAACAATTATATTTTTGGTTTTAAAGGACTTGAAGGCCGCTTAGATCACATTGGATTCCTTTTTTTTTCATATATCTTATTTTTAACTTTAGAGTTGCCTCCAAAATTATACAAAAGCACCCAGGCCGAGTCGAAGGACCAAATATATGTTCCCTTTTTTCATATTATTTTTAATTTTTTTAATATGATATAAAGACATAATGCTTGCGAAGATGAACTGAATACAATAAATTAACTAAGTAAGTCGAAAGAGCCATTGTTCCCCGGAACGCTGTTGATAGAAGCGAAACCAGTAAAAAAATACTAAATATTCTCACAAACCAGTTATCTAACAATCAAATGATTCAGTTGAAACTACTTTTTCTTGACAGCAACTCGTTATTCAGTTGTATTCAGCCTATTTAGTGTTTTCGTAATGAATACATAGCATACCTCTCACGATCGCGAAAATTCGTGCACGTGAACTATCACCGAAAACGGCACTTTGAGTAAATAAAGAAATATCAAGCTCGCGAAAATGAAGTCGTATATACTACTTGTTTTGCTGATGCACGGGTGTCTAACAAGGGCACCGTCTCCAGTTTTAGATGCAACTTACTAAAATACAAAATAAGCGTTCAGAGTCGCTACGATACTCACTGCTTTCCGCAGGTATGCTAGAAATGCAGGAAACACAGCTGGAATGCTACCCGGTCAAAGACTTCTCGTTTGACCGCTTGTGTCAAAGCAGCCATCTTCGTAGTGTAGCGAACACAGAACGTCAGTATTCTTAGGTGACCAACCATCCCTTCGCCGAACAGTACGCTTCCACGCAGCACACTGAGTGTTGTATTTGGGAAACCCGCGACGTGCAAACATGTTTAATGCTCTATTTTGCCAATCAAATGCACATAATCCTCGAGCTTTCTCCCGTAAACGTGCTCACATGCAGTAGTAAGCTATATCGAGCGAGCGAGATTCGTTGCGACGTGCTTGCTGCAAATACTTACGCATGCAATGTAATTTCTGCCGTTTTCGCCGTTGGTTTTCACGTACTTTACGCAGCCGAAAGAGATGCAGGAGCCCATCATTGCCTTTGGGAACGGCTGCAGTTGCTTCACAAAGAGTTGCCTCCAATGAACCACCGCACATCACATCAGAAACCTCCTTGGTCGTACTATGCCACAGACTGCGTCAATCCTTTTCCTGCCTTGAATAAGTTGGCGACGGTCGGTGTTTTTGGCGTCAGTTACACCATTTCCACTCCAGAAGTTGTAAATAACCTCCTCGGTGTGATTGCGTCCTTCTAAGCTTCCGTTAAAGAAGCTCATTAGTTAGTTTCCTTGCCCCGCATTTGCCTAATCGCGTCCCCAGAAAAGTCTTCTGGCAGTTATTTCCACGCGCCTTCCGTCAAAACGCCCGATGGGTAGCGAGTTGGTCGCTGGCCACGATTCGGTCATCACCACAACGTGTCGTTCGATTAGCGCCTCGTTTGACGCGTCAGACGTTTTATCGTGCGTGGGTCGTTTTTCACACGCTGCCTCGTTCGCGTCAGCGTCTCCTCGAGTCGGCTCGCACCGCTGCGTGCCGACATCTGTCCCGGTCAGGTGTCTTCCTCGGCCCGCGCGTCTCATTGTCGTGGGTGACCTCGAGCGTCGCGTACTGACGCTGACGCAAACATTGCGCGGGAAAAAAATCCCCATGTGGTTGGAGTTTTAATCTGCAGCGGATAGTCTTTTTTGCGATCGGTTGCCCTACTGAAAAAAATTATATGAATTTATTTCTGATATGTTTATTGGGCACCATTTTCATATCAGTGTCATATGCCGCATATCCGTTACACGCTAGGTGACGCTAGGTACCGCCCAATTCATGTCCTACAAAAGTATTTTTATTTACTCACGCCACCATGTAGATACATTACGCATACCACTAGCATCAGCTGAAAATATACATTGAGCGCATACACATACACGGCACAACAAATATGAATACAACAGCACACCCAATAACTACTTCTGAGCAAAAAAAAATTGGTTTGCTCTTTATGTTTATACAGCCTTGATGGGGAGATACGCCTCAACGGGTAATCGGTCTCTTAGCTGTAGATGAGAAATTTAGCCAGTGCGGTACAACCGCTAATTCCCGGGGTTTTTAACGTGCATCACGCAGTAGTGATCACACGAACGCGTGCCGGTACGAAACTCATCCAGATCGAAACGGGCGGGGGCGGTGGGGAATCGAACCCAGGAGGTTCCCAGCGCAAGCTTTCGCTCCATGTTTCGAGCTGAGACGCGTTAGCCCACTCGGCCACTTCTTCCCCTAACTACTTCTGAGCTCTGCGTTTCCGCCTTTTATACAGATCGTTTTGTAAGTACGGAGTTTTTCGGTGACCACCTAAGGAATAAATAATATTATCAGCATGTTGGATTTTTTTTTTCAGTAATGTCATACCTCTGAGAGTATTTTGAACGGCTCAGGGGATGAATCTCTTAATAAAAAGTAAACGCTTATGCCGTAATTATTTGAAAGCCAGTAAATCAAGCCGCTCCACTGCGGTTCCAAGCCACGTGTTTGCTTTCCCACGCGGCACGTTCGATACTGAAAAAAATTGTATGAATTTATTTCTGATATGTTTATTGGACACATTCATATCAGTTGGCATATGTTGCATATCAGTTCTTATATGTCGCATATCAGTTTTTGGGTATTTCATATCAGTATCATATATTCCATATCAGTTTCATATGTCGCATATCAGTTCTTATATAAATTCATATAATTGTTTTCAGTAGGGTGGAGGTTTGTAAATAATAATTTGGTGCGGGCCATCAAATATAAATGAGATGTAAATCCCAAATGAAGCAGTGAATGACTTTCCGGCACTATGCTATGTTCACGCGCGACTAGCGAGCCGTGCGCACTGAGTAAATCCCGATATTTGTATCCGTGATGGCAGAAGGCGACAGCTGAGCAGCTGCACAAGCCGCACTCAACGAAATTACTATACTACGCAAAAATTTCTTCCTTTCAGACGACGTCACACACGAAAAAAAGTGTCGCACCGATAAAAACGATAAAAAGAAGGAGAAGAAGACCATAATTCACGACCTAAAGAGAAATGGCTACTCTAGTAGCTTTATTGAGCATATCGCCAGATGTCAAGGTCTCGCCAGACAAAACCAGATGCCAGTAGAAGAAAGACAGCCCCACCGAGTCGCGCACATAAGCATTCCCTACGTAAAGGGAACCAGCGAGGCGCTCGCACGAGTACTGGGAAAGGAAGGTATTCTGGTGGCCCACAAGCCCACGTCCACACTGGGAAAGTTCATGCCAAGGCCGAAAGATCGTCTACCAAAAGAAAGAGCACAGGGCTTAGTTTACTCCATTCCATGCTCAAAGTGCCCCGCAACCTACATCGGCGAGATGAAGAACTTTCCGGAGCGAATCCGCCAACACAAGAACGACGTGTGCAAGTTTAACAGTGAGCGCAGCGCCATCGCCGAGCATTGCGATACTCTAGACCATCGCATTGACTTCGTGATCGCGCACGTGGTTGACACAGAGCCCAATTTCTGAAGAGACTTTTCTTGGGATCGTGGCAAATCCAGCATACGCTGCAGGAAACCTAAACAGGTCCCTGGGTGCATTCCCTTCTGTGTACGCACATGTCATGCGTGACCTGACCAGAAAGTTGAAGAGATGACCGTCTCCATAACTAAAAAATTATTTTACAATTTCGAACTTTCTATTTTCTCCTTTTTTAATTTATTTTTCTTTTTCTTTTTTGAAGACGAAGAGGTTAGGAGCTGCTGCTCTTTCGCGTGCTTTCAGTCGCCCCTGAAGAAGAAACCGAGTTGGTTTCGAAACGTGGGGTTTCCTTTGGAGCAGTGGCGTCACAAGGGGGGACGGGGGGGGGGGGGGGCGGACCGCCTCGGGTGCAGCGCTCAGGGGGTGTCGCGGCGGGCCACGAGAACAGGGGGGGGGGGGGTTGCGGCGGGCCACGCGAGAGCGGATGGGGGGGGGGGGTTGCGGCGGGCTACCGCCCCGGGTGCCGCTGACCCTCGTGACGCCACTGCTTTGGAGTTTTGGTTGGAGCTACATTTTTTAACTTTGATTCTCACCCAGCCAGGCAGATTTCTGCCGAATATGTTTACTATCAAAAGGTACGATTGTGACAAGCAAGATGGCCGAGAGACTGGAATGGAAATTCTCTACCACATAAGCGTTGGAAAATCGGCATCGAAAAAAATCACAATTCATGAGTACACGTTTCTCTGCCTCGCAGCAACCTTGAAGGTTGCCGTTGTTGTTAGCTGTCACTCTGAAAATTCTAACGCTTTGCACGTTCTCTCGTGATGCGAAAAAACACAAATGATTAGGAAGAGAAGAAGAGGACAGAACAGAGCGCTCACTTACAACTGACGTGTATTGTAAGAAAGCGCTCGGTCCTGTCCCCTTCTCTTTCTAATCATTTGCGCTTTTCACATCATGTTTAACCAACTAGCCCACCAGTTGATTTTAATAAAGCACGTTCTCTCCGTGGGCTCTTTTTGTTGATTCGGAATTGTGCTGATGCTGCAGCTTAATGACTGCAGTAACTCCCAGGTGAAAATATGAAGTGGTATTTCAAGTGGTATGACTTGCTTTCAAGTGGTACCACTTGCAAGTCAAGTGGTACCACTTGCAAGTCCAAGCGGCACCACTTGCAAGTCAAGCGGTACCACTTGCAAGCCAAGTGGTACCACTTGGGCTTCAGAGTGGTGTCATTTTGGCCTCAAGTGGTACCACTTGAGTTTCAAATGGTGCTGCGTGAGCTTCAAGTGACACCGCTTGTTTGCAAATGGAACCAGTTTGGAAAATCACATATATCACTAATAAAATAAGTGAAAGCTGTTGCTCATTCTGAAAAAAGTTTTAGGTGTCTTAAATATGTTTTAGTTACAAAAAGCCAAAATTCAACTATTTTGACAAGATTTCACACATGTATGCAGTGTGATAGAGGTCTATGCATATTGATATGCTAATTTTTGCATGAGTACAATATTCTTAAAACACGCGAGAAGAAATCTTTCATACGAGATTCACGAAGCCATTAGAAATTTCGGAAATCTGTTCCTGCAAACAGTAATGCAGTTCCTGGAGGTCTTTAAATTCAAAAATTTGCAACAAGACGTTTCTTGCGCTCGAGCTCAAGAAACGCATGCAGGGCATGGCGAGTCATGAGCGTCGCGACATCCCTTCATAGCCAATGATAATGCGACATTAGCCGACACGACCGCCGGAGAACCCATCACGAACCAAGAAGATAACGAGTCACGCCCAGCGTTTCTTAAGCTGTCAATTGCCACGTGTACTGCGTGTACCCGTTGGGGGTGTTACGTCTTCATTGTTATATTTTCATATATTCGGAAAACTTCGTCTTTTTCTATGCTATGTGTTCATTCACTTAATTCCTCTGCATTATCATCATTTTTGAATAAAGAGTCTCATGAGAGCAGCACAGGTGACTCTACATTCATTTGACGACGGGATGGACGGCGGATTCGGCATCAACCTCCTCAAGACGTTTTGAGTCAACCAGGGAAGTCGGAAATTCCCTGGGAGCAATGGATCTCGCTCTTCGAATGTTTCATGGGGTCATGGGGTGCTCGTAGGCACTGCCCTCGAAATGTCGTCGATACCTGCTGCGCCAATGCCTGGGACTGGAGGGTCAACGGGTCTTCGACGCGTTGCCTTCATCCCGCGCTGTCACTGTGCCGTCGCCAGCAACGATGTCAGCGGCAGCCGCTTCTAGAACTCCGACGAGAGACGTCTACCAATTGGAGGCTGTCGACACCCTCAGCGCGCAAATTGAAAAATCGTGCAACATCGACCTGAAGCGTCATTGGTTCCGCCAGCGTTATCAATAGCCCGAAGAACCATTGTCGGATTATTAGACTACCCTACGGGACTTATGGGGGCAAGGTGGCACTGAAGGACAAACAAAAACAAAATGTGGTTGTCCGGAAGGAACTGAGTTCCTTCAAAGTTGACCTCGTCATAGGTAAATGAGTTCAATCTGTTCAATCATATGACTGTATCCCCATGAGCTGTTATTAGATTAGTATTGTTCTGTTGTCTTTGCAGAAACAGTGCAACATTGGGGACACCAGACCAAGGTGCATGTTCGGCAAGTCATCACTAACATGTCGACAGTCCTGTCACAAAAGATCCGGACTCCCGAAAAGCCCTGAGGCGCCTGGGTTTTGAGGATTTTTAATCTTCATCAGCCCAAGTACTTCTGCTCTACAAGCACTCTCAACTGCAAAATAAAAGTAAGAAAGACTAACATCTGGCTTTGTTTTTGTGAATCTATATGACAATGGTACTGTTTGCAATTGGTACCACTAGCAAGTGGTACCACTAGCAGATGCTACGTACCACTGGCAAGTGGTACCACTTGCCAGTGGTTTATTGAACAGGTACCGCTAGCAAGTGGTACCGCTTGCTACTGGTACCACTTGCTAGTGGTGCCTGTTCAATAAAACACTTGCATGTGGTATCACTTGCAAACATTTTCACTTGGGTTACTAGGCAGCCAAGAAACATCTTGGCAGCACACGCACACTTGACAGACCCGACCCAAACAAAAGCGAACCGGGTCGACATTTCCTTGAGATGAAGTGCCTCGAACATAGCTGTTCATCCCGGTGTTGCTGGAGGAGGGTTCAGTCCCAATCGTTTGGGGCTTGATAGCGAGCATGTTGCTGAGGTTTGTGCCGACTCGCGTTACTTTTCTTCGACTACGTACATTTATTTACATAGTTACAGACATCTTAATTTGAACAACCATCTCAGCACCCCCCCCTCCCCCTTGAGCCTCAGGTCAAGTCTCTATATTTCTTCACCCGTTCCTCCTTTTCACACTTCCAGCTCTCTCCCTCCCATTGATGAACAAACCAATCAGTTAAAATCCCTCGTCGTCCACGTGCTCCTATATGAACCTGTCGACGGCGAGGACTCCCCGCGACTGCCATAAGCCACAGCAACGGTCGAACCCTTCAAAGGTGACGCCAAGTATATGCAGCGGCGTCATGCCAGCACTAGCGATATTTTGTCGCAGTGTCCCCTGTACTGGGCTAAAAACTGCAACATAGAAACAAATTGGCTGCAGAAACCACTATTGTTGTTTGTTGAATAGCGATAGCATTCGTCATGAGACTTACGGCACAGCTTACTGTGAATACGATGACACTAATTTTGAGCAAACACTATTTTATTAATGACGAAAATAATCCCCGGAGAAGGAAAACAAGAGAGACAAAGGACAAACACAAATCTCCAAACACAACTAGGTGACTGGTGAGCGACCTAAAAAATCCGCCTGGTCCGGGTATCAAACCCGGGACCTCTCCATTACAAGTGGAGCGCTCTGCCAACTGAGCTAACCAGGGTTAGACGTCAGTAGAGGAAACTGGTTTTATCAGCTTCCATCAGTCTAACCCCAACAACAGTGAAGCTTGCAATTTAAGGTTATGATTATAATGCAACTAAATGCAAAGGTGCAAACGAGCTGGACAAGAATGACGAAAATATTCCCTGGAGAAGGGAAACCAGGGGGACAAAGGACAAACACAAACCTCCAAACACAGCCAGGTGACTGGTGAGCGACCGAAAGAATCCGCCTGGTCCGGGTATCGAACCCGGGACGTCCCCAATACAAGTGGAGCGCTCTACCAACTGAGCTAACCAGGGGTTAGACGTCAGTAGAGCAAACGGGTTTTATCAGATTCCACCAGTCTAACGCCAACCAGGCTTGCAATTTAAGGTTATGATTATAATGCAATTAAATGCAAAGGTGCAAGCAGAGCTGGACAAGAATGACGAAAATAATCCCTGGAGAAAGAAAACAAGACGGACAAAGACAAACACAGATCTCCAAACACAGCTAGGTCTACAGACGTCTAACCCCTGGTTAGCTCAGTTGGTAGAGCGCTCCACTGTAATGGAGAGGTCCCGGGTTCGATACCCGGACCAGGCGGATCTTTTCGGTCGCTCACCAGGCACCTAGCTGTGTTTGGAGATCTGTGTTTGTCCTTGGTCCCTCTTGTTTCCCTTCTCCAGGGATTATTTTCGTCATTCTTGTCCGGCTCACTTTCACCTTTGCATTTCAATTGGATTATAAACTATTTTATTAATGGTTTACGACAATCATTTACGTCAGCGTGCCACTTTGAAATTGAGTGATAGCTTCGTAAGTTGGGCGGGATACGTACTGCCGCTTCGTGTTTGTGTGGCGTGGATTTACCTCCTTGCGCCGCAGCCAATCGGGTGTGAGCTCAGATTGAGAATGCATTCTCTGTAGTGGTGCAAAACTATCGATGTTGCTGTCGGTAGTACCGATAATCGTCATGAAATCTGACTATCGATAGCAATAAAAACTATCGATAGTACTATCGATAGTCGACTATCGAAAAACTATCGATAGTACTATCGATAGCGACTATCGAAACTATCGGTGGTACTATCGATAGTCGACTATCGAAAAACTATCGATAGTACTATCGATAGTCGACTATCGAAAAACTATCGATAGTACTATCGATAGTCGACTATCGAAAAACTATCGATAGTACTATCGATAGGCGACTATCGTAAACCTATCGATAGTACTGTCGACGGTTTACTATCGATAGTTTTGCGACACTAGTAGTTTGCGTCGCTCCCTCTTCTCTCTTTCTCGCTTTATTTTTTCAAATGGGATACCCAACTAGCCCAAGCGCTCCCAACTTTGGTTCAGCTTTCAGTAATGCCGAAGACGGGAGTTTGGGCGAAGAGAGAAGGAAGGGAGGCGAGCGGCGGTGCGGCAACTGTGTCCGCTCTAGTGGTGCGAAACTATCTATAGTAGTATCGATAGTATCGATAGTCGACAGAAATCGGACTACCGACAGTAATAAAACTATCGATAATGTCGCAGAACTATCGATAGTCGACTATCGAAAAACTATCTAGGACTATCGATAGCGACTATCGAAGAACTATCAATAGTACTATCGATAGTCGACTATCGAAAAACTATCGATAGCCAACTATCGAAAAACTATCGAAAAACTATCGATCGATAGTCGACTACCGAAAAATGAAAGCCGTTTACAACTCCCTGTAACGCCGAACTAGAGCGCAGCTCTTGAGGAGGAGGAGGAAGGGTAGTGAGGGGAGGGTAAACTCCTCCTCCTTCCTCCTCACTCCGCATCCTACCAAATACCTCCTCCTCCCTCCTCCTCTTCTCCTCCCTCCTCCCTCCTCCTTCCCTCCTTCCTTCCTCCCTCTCCTCCTCCTCCCTCCCCTCATCCTCCTCCCCCTCCTCCTTCCTCCTCCACCTCCTCACCTCCTTCTTCCTCCTCCTTCCTCCCTCCTTCCTTCCTCCTCCTCCTCCCTCCTCCTCCTCCTCCTCCTCCTTTCTCCTCCCCTCCTCCTCCCCTCCTCCACAACCTCCTCCTCCTCCTCCTTTCCGCGCGGTGCTTTATGGGATATTTCCCATGATGCACCGCGCGGTTACGCCGACGGCGACGGCGACGCCGCTCAAGCCGGAAACGGGCGCCTAAGAGCTGCGCTCTAAAACTATCGATAGTACTATCGATAGTCGACTATCGAAAAACTATCGATAGTACTATCGATAGTCGACTGTCGAAAAACTATCGATAGTACTATCGATAGTCGACCATCGAAACACTATCGATAGTACTATCGATAGTCGACTATCGAAAAACTATCGATAGTACTATCGATAGTCGACTATCGGAAAACTATCGATAGTCGACTATCGATAGTTCTGCGACACTATCGATAGTTTTGGAAAAACTATCGATAGTATCGATAGTCGATTTATCGATAGTTTTGCATCACTAATTCTCTGCCACCTCCGAGGAGGGTGCGGATATTAAAGAGCTCATGCATGCCGCTCCGCAATGCATGGCGCGGATTTGCCTCCTTTTGTTCGAGGCTAAATACCTTATCGCGAAATCCGTGTGAAGTAACTAAAAACACGCTATCGCATTAAAAAAGAAAACCAGCAACACCGCAAGTGTTGGCAGTCCCCGCACAGATTACTCGATTCTTGCTTCCTCAGGAATCATGCGCTCCGTCTCCCCGTCCAAGAGCCTCCCCTATGAGGAGACATCGCACCAACTCCACGACGCCACCTTCCCGCGGCCCGAGGTGCTGCCGTGTGGAAAGTCGGACTCATAATTGCCCCCACACAATAGACCATTTGCTATATCCCCCAAGTGCCCGGCCCGCGCTAAAAGAATCATGGGAACGGTGTTGTTCCTTCAGCTCCTTAGTGGTCGGTAATTTCGACCCTATCCTCGGTTACATATCTTTTGAGCGTAATTCGGAGTAACCCTGGACAAGCGTCTGATATACTTCAATGACCTGTCATATCGCTTTTAAACTTTCTCCTCAATGTCAGCGTCTTTGATACTGTGCATGCTGTCCACCCTTCAACCTGGATGGGCTGCAGAAATCTCTTACATTATTATCATGCTGAAAGTTAAGAGTAGAAACGCTAAAAATGCTATAAACAGCCCCGCAGGCTCTGAGCTAAATCCTGGTTTTGATGTTGTGAATTATCGGCTTTTTAAGCAATTCCTGCTCAAACAACAATCACGAGAATGATAATATTGTAAGAGATTTCTGCAGCTCAGCCAGGTTGAAAGGTGGATCACATGCGCAGTATCAAAAATAGAGCAAATTTAAAAGTGATATGACAGGTCCTTGGGGAATATCAGGCGCTTGTTCAGTGTGACTCCGAATTACGCTCAAAAACTGTGTAACCATGGAGTTGGTCGAAAATTAGCGGTTACTAGGGAGCTGAAGGAACACCGTTTCCTTGATTCCTCGAGCGCGGGCCGGGGCGCTTGGGAATATAGCAAATGGTCTATTAGACGTGCACTCACCAACTTCACTAACATACTCGCATACCCTCTACTTGTCGCGATTTTTGTTGGGCTTTTGCCCGTTGATGCGAGCGAGTCGTTCTCGTTGCTTCCTCAGTGAGAGCGACCGAGCCATTTCGCACACGTGTTCGTTCGAACTCTCGAGACTTTGCGAAACTGGGAGTCTGCAACGCCAGCTGTCCTCGTTTTTGTCTCCACAGATCATCCTCTGTCCTTATGCGACAGCAGACTGTTAAAAGCGACACCGTTTTCGTGCATGGTGTCACCTGAACAGGAGAAAGATTCGCTTAGTGTGGCCCTCGCGGCAGTGCAGGCGCCGCCGTCTGCTCTCAAGAACACAAATATCGTGATGTACCCAGAGTGCACCGCTCGCTATCCTTGCGTAAATACACCCTATATAGAAAATGTCGTTCAAAGTAGTCTCGTTATGCATAGCTGATCCAACCTGTATTCTCGTGTGCCATTGTCGGAAGCGAATTGTGTCTGTTAGGATTGTTTGTGCCTTTTCTATCTTGTGTCATTTCTGTAACATAATCTATCATCTGCTTTTCACATTTATAATCAGTGCAGCCCTGGCCAAGCAGGAGTTGTTAAGTGAACTCCTAGTTTGAGTTCCCTGAGACGACACCACTGACATCACCCACAGTGCTGATGTTCAGGCTTCATGGCAGATATCAATATGAGTTCGTGGTAAGTTGTCCTATCTATTTAGCAGTGTTGGAAGTAACTCACTTGAGCTTACATCACTGTTTTCACTGGCAGTTCGTTGTCTTAAGTCCTATTCCATTAAATTTAATCTAGCCTTTACGCTTCTGCCGTTTAGTTCAATTCGCAGACATATGTCGGTCATATTTGAGTCTGAATGAATCATCATTAGAGTTAAATGCCGAGTTTCGCTTGGCAGCTCTTTGGCCACTTCGGTCGATACCAAACATTTTTTGCCGTCCCAAGTACGGGCGTCACTCACGTCTGATCGGTTGGACAGTCACCGAGTTGACTCGATGTCGGCGGCTGCCGTCATCAGAACTTGGTTCTTGTGCTGCCACATCGTTTTTCGTGGTGACACTGTCATCACCGATAACGCTTGCGCCCCCGTGTTCCCAGTCAAGAGGGTGAGTGGTATACTCGTGGAGGGCTCGCTGCTGCAGGTGATGCCATGTAGCGCTGGCTCTTGGTGGCACCACCGCCATCGCCTGTGCTCCCTGTGATCTCAGTCGAAATAGTGACAGGAATTCCGGGATGACTCGCTGCCGCAGGTGCTGCCACGGAGCTCAGGCTCGAGGGAGTGCCGTCGCAACTGACAAAGCTTGTGCTCCCTGTCGTTACTGTCGAAACGGTGACTGGAATTCGGAGAGGGTTCGCTGCTGCAGACGGTCGGTTCAGGCACCGCTACGTTCTGTCGTAGCCCTTCTTGGAAATTCGTTACCTTCAAGTTGAGGTTATAGTAGGAAAATTCCACCGCTGTTGGGTTACATGTCACCAAAGCAGTCAATCTGCAGAGGGCCATGGCCACGTAATCACACTTCTGAAATGTTAGCACCTTGTTGTGGACATGGAGGCCGGTGAAACAGAGAAGGTTTAATGTGCGTTTGGCACATCAGCGCGACAAAAGAACTCGTGGTGTGCAACGTGGATGGTGGGACGAACTGTGCGTGACTTTGTCTTTTTCAGAGCGGCGCTAACAATACATAATGAATGAATCATTCGTGTCTTATATAGGTTGCAATTCCTATGAACACTATGTTAGTGCAGTGGTTCTCAACCATCGATGTTTCGCGGACCCCTTGTGGATAGGCGGAGATGATGGAGGACCCCGTTCGTAAGGAAGGGAGGGGAAAGCTATAGGATAAATATAATAATGACTTAATAAATGGATATGACTAAGGGCTAGTGTGAAGTAGACTTCTCTTATTGCCATACATCACGAGAAAACTCCCCTGAAAGCTTAAACATTTGTTCTTGACCTGAAAAAAAAGACAACGTTTATTGCCGGGCTTTACCGATGAGGCAGGGCTTCGCGGACCCCTAGAACGCCTTCGCGGACCCCAAAGGGTCCGCGGACCCCCATTTGAGAACCACTGTGTTAGTGGATAGGTACGGTATTGTCATTGCTTAACTCGAAAAGAAGATACAGTTCATAAGACATTCTCAAGCCAAGCAAAAAAAGTTCCGCTCACTTTAATCTTGAAGAGCTCCCAGAGTTGCACACCATCGAGCAATCGTGACGGCGATGCACCACATGTAATTACACTCTTTTAGAGCGCCGCTCTTAGGCGCCCTTTCCCCGTATAGCGGCGTCGCCGTCGCCGTCGGCGTAACCGCCGACGGCGACGGCGACGGTGACACGAAGTTATGTGACGTCATTATCCCCCCTAAATTTATCGGGGAAACTGAATTGGTGTTGCGGTCACGTGGCATTAATTTTCAAGCTGAATTTAGCGGGGAAACTGCGGGAGGAGGGGAGGGTGTAGAGGCGGAGGAGGAGGATCGGGAGAAGAAGGAAAGGAAGAGGAGGAGAGAGATGAGGAGGAGGGGAGAGGCGGAGGAAAGGAGAAGGAGCAGAGCAGGACGGGAGGAGGAAAGGAGAAGGATAGGAGGGGAGGGTACGGAGGAGGAGGAGGGCATACCTTCCTTTCCGTACCCTCCCCTCCTCCTCCTCAAGAGCTTCGCTCTAATTTCGTATTACAAAGATTTGTAAACTTCTTTAATATTTTGTTTGTTCTTAGTTTACCAGGAAGGTGTTCAAGACATTGTTGCCCGTGTTAGTTGCTTAGAAGAGCGGTGTATTCTGCATTCAGTATTACACCTTAGCATTTCATTCACCGTTTTGGGATCAGGTGCCTCATTCTTGTATGTCCTCGGTTGTTTCCTTAGCCCTGAGAGGTGTTGAAGGTTTATATGATGTTATATTGGAGGGAACCATCTTAAGTTATTATCTGGCCTTTTTTTATTGCTGAAAGCTGCTTGAAGTGAGCCTTTTGCCCACCTAAGGGCATAAGGATTGGGAGCTTCAGTCAAGTGTGTTTTGTGGAACACGCCTCAAAGCATGATCCAGAGCATCGATGCATGCTATCGAAACCAAGATTGGGACTTCAGTAATGATCAGTCAAACATTCGTATTTTTATTTCCATTTATTCTACAGCAATCTAGATCTCTTTTGTATGCTAGTTGTTCAACTTTCTGGGTCATAGTAATAGGTAGTTCTGTAATTATCACAGACCTCATGCATCTCTCATTAGTCTATTGTGAAGTTGTTTCGTGTTCGTGGCCGGCACATTTGGTGCTGTTTTGATTTGGGGGTAAATATTGTGCCGCCATAGATCTAACAAGCTTCATAAATCCCGCACTTCAAAAGTTTCTTGTGCACCTGATTCGGCAGTAAGATCTTTTTCAGTATCTGCATTTACCTAGATTGAAAAGCCAAAGTGTTTTTAGTAATCGGCCACATGCAGAATAAGAACATTGTGCCGCTTAGCGTGGGAAAAACGTGTGGGGGTTCGCGTGCCAAAGCAAACGCAAGGAGTGTTAGTACAACACCAGCACCTTTTAGCAGGATTAGGGAGGAACCAAAAGTGTCTGCCAAAATCATGCAGCTCACATATCTAGCAAAGGGTAATTGAGTTCGATTTTACGAGCTATGAAGGTGGCTGCAAAGCTCCTATACAGTCCTAAGTGGAGTCATCCTGCATGCACTGATGTAGACTGCTCGTTTCACATAGATTTGTGTGACCATATTCATATATTTGTAATTTCCGTATTATTCGGGATAATTGGGAACTCAGCAAAAAGATGCTCATCTACAGCTGGGAGATTCGTCGCCCTTGGGGGCAGAGTCGGCAGACCAAGTTCTAGGCTGTATAAACATACACACAACCCAATTTTGGTCGAGGCACATGGCAACATGAGTAAAAGAAATATGCCAAGCTCAATAGGTAGCAACCACTATACAGGGCGTTTGATTTTAATTCGAACAAATTTGTATAAGAGGCTGAGAGTCAGTGGCTGTCTCCACCATCAGACTCGGCGGACAATAGGTGAGAGGATAATCGTGAGGGTACATTGAGTAATTAACTAAGATCTGCTAATTAATCGTTTAATATTCTGGTTTGAGTGGTCATATTTCAGTTGCACTATTGATGGCAATTACTATTGGAGACCAGACCAATTTAAAGACATTTAGAAAAGGTAATATTTTTTTATTTTTTTTTATAAAAATAGATTAACTTTCGCATTTTCTCGCCCGCTTTAAAACTTTCGCGCGAAAAGAGCGTCGCCAGCTTTGCCCACAATAACGCTTAGAAGAGTGACGTAACCGTTTCACTCCCCTCGTTCCTTATGTCGTCAGTGCACCCCCAAGGGCACACTGCCGAGATAGTGACGACATGACTGAAACGGTACGTCGCCCTTACAAGCGTCATTGTGGGCGGGGCTTGCGGTGCTCTTTTGGCGCGCAACTTTTAAATAAGGCGAAGAACCCCAAAAGTAATCAATATCTAAACAAGAGCATTGCAATTATCTTTTTGCGAATCCTTCAATGTTGTCTGGCCTCTAATATAAGTTGCCGTCAATACTGCACTTGCAAAATGACCCCTAAAGCCAATATTCGAAACAGTAATTAACACATTTTAGTTAATTAGTCAGCTTACAATGACGACTATCAGCTCATCTAATGCCCTCTTAGCCTGATAGAGACATCATGAAGACAGCAAATGTCTATCTCCCGTTTCCTTTCTTTTAACAAAATCTGTACTAATCAAAATAAACACCCTGCGAATACTCATCCCTCCACTATGATTCGAACCAAAAAGATACTCTGCGGCAACTCGCTATTTTCTTCTTTTTTTTTTTTTGCAGAAGGAGCAGTAGTTGTTGCGTATTACCTTAAAAAAAAAAGTTATACAAGGCTTTCGCAGATTGGGTTTAATATCCCAGAATTTCGAAGAGCACTTTACAAAGGCCTAGCAACTTGGGCCTTGGTTCACTGTATGAAAATACACCCTCTGCTTGTTCGCCAATATTAAATAAAAAGAAACTAACTTTTTTTTTCATCAGCATCGGCATGCATGACTGCTCGCCAGCTCGGCGACCTTCAACATGCACCTGCTAATACCCCTGTCAGACTGGCAAGTAAAATGTCACTTCCACAAAATGACATTTGAGCGACTGGCCAATCAGAGCGCGACACTCCGGGCGTAATCTGAGATATCGGCATTCCACACGCGACAAATCGCGAGCCGATTCTCCGATCACACAAATGTCATTCGATGGAACTGACACTTACTTGCCAGTCTGACGGGTATAAAGTGTATGTACTGCAGTTGCCACACTTTCTGTAGCGCATGGTAATGTTGTCGAGGAGGCGTGGTGACTATTAATGACCGACCTGTTCTTCACTCCTGAAACGATTCTTTAACGCATTGAAGACAAATTTAAACGATATCTCCACTAAGTAAAGATCGCTGCCATATCGCTTTTTTTAGCCGATTTTTCTTTTTATTTTGAGGAATGTTATCTTAGTTCCGCCCAAGATATAAAATGTGAGGTGTAGACAGAGACATGGGAACACGAAAAAAAAGAAATGAGTCTAGAAATGTTAGAACGTTTGACAAGAAACGACATGACGGTACGAAAATCAAACTCGCTGCCGGGAACCCAAACGGCGAAAAACAGACGCTCGTCTATACCACTGCCCGGCGTGTTTTTATAGAGTGCAAGAGGAATTTGAACGTACGTGTCCTTGAGCGCACAAAGCAGCAGCCTTTAACGTGGTGGCCAGGGAATCACTTCCCATATCTGGTACGCACACCACCAGCTCTGGGTCATACCAATGGAACTTTAAATAGTGCCGCCATCTCATAATCTGAGATATCGGCAGTGCATACATAGTGCCGATATCTTATAATTGCCAAACATTTCGCGTTCTCCATATCCCACTCCCGAGATATGAAGCATAGTAGTCTTCTTGTGGAACGTAGCCGGGCTGATGTGTCTATCCTTCATCACTCTTTCTCGCACGTAGCGTTATTGCTGTTGGGGTTTTTGTGTCTACATAAGGTGGCGGCAATCCACCGGTATCAGCGATCAAATGTTTGCTTGCATTGTGCGCTTAAGTTGGTTTCAACTTTGAAGGGGTTCCCGTTACTGACTAGTATTTCCTACTAAAGTACGATCCTGGCTTCAATCCCCACCGCTGCCTGTTTCGGTCTGGATGAGCATCGTACACCGGCGCGCGATCGTGTATCGCTATACTGCGCGATGCACGTTAAAGACCCCAGGCTAGCAGTAGCTGTACTGCGTAAATTTCTCTTCTACAGCGGACAGATCAGACGCTTACTGGGGCTGACTAATACGCCATTCACACGGCTAGCCTGAACTGTACCTTCAACGTGGGTCCCTTTGCTATCGGCGAATCAGCCCGCGCTTTTAGGTCGTGAGCACGCGGAGAATTGCGAACTGATTCGCCGCTTGCCATAATGATCCCTTAGCTAAACGTACCTTTATGATCGTGTGAATGGGGTATAATAACTTCCCATTGTCACAACAAGCACACGTGCAACACAGTTATTAATATCAAGTGAATTTAACGCTGTATGAATATCAGTGAACGTTTACGAAAACCACGCATTCCAGGCGTAAAAAAGTGCGGTTGATATGACGCTGTGACAGCTTACCACAAAATTACAGGTGCCAACTTTGAAATCAAATCTGGAAACTGAACTAGGTCCCTTCCTCTCCCTCATTATCTATCCCTCCTCTATCTGACACTCGTAAGTTATGTAATTTAAAGAAAAGTAACGGGCACAAGTTACTTCTAAGTAATATCTCCTATCCTTTAACGACCCATCCGGGAGGAGGGGCGGGGCGGCGGGGGGGGGGGGGTGGAGGGGGTTGATTGGCCAGTAGCGGCTGAAAGATGTCATTTCCCTCCGCAACAAAAAGAAACAACACATGCACGCAAAAAAAGCATCGGCACACGTCTCTGTGTCTCTAGGGGTTTCCAAGCAGGTCCTCAATCATCATTACAGATACATGTGCTTCGCCGGCGCTCAGTAATCCTGTCCTATTTTAAGAGGTGTCCAAGTCACGTAGATTTCCGACATGGGGTGTTTCACTCAATGGTATCCCGTAAAACCTACAGGTTTCTTGTTATTTTTAGGAGTAGCGACAAAGTGCGCCAACGCAGGAGTCACGTGAATTATTTCTAACGACGTGGCAGCTATACACGGCCTGCACGCGACGTCATTGCAGAATGCTGGTGGTCATTCCTAGTTATTCCTACGCGCTCTTGCCGTGAAAAACAAACTCGGTTGTATAAAATGAATGCTGCAGAATGTACACGCTCCGCAGCAAGCAGCCATCTATTGGCGACGAAATACACCGGTGGCGTCCTCTGATGGTTCCTATCCTTGACGTCACTAACAAGATTTTTTGCGGCGAGCGTCAAGTTCAACGGTGCGTAAGAAGCGCAGTGGGAGCTTAGTCATCATGTTCCTAAGTCAACGTCGTCAGAGCTGCGCGTCTGACTTTGCTTTTATTTTTGCTGATGAGAGCAGAAATGATCCTAATCCTCACGTCAGAGTGAGTGTTGGCCAATCGTGGATGGCAGATCGCAGCGACGCTTTTGGTCAAGCACGTCGAAATGTCGAACTCTATACCAGCGGCTCTGGAAATATATCATCGACAAATATCAATCGCCACCTGAGCAATTAAAATTCCCTCGGTATTTTGTTCAAAAAGCCTCGCCACGTGCCTATCAAATCATCTTTATCATTAGTCTACTCACGTGTCTCAATCAGGAACCTGCGTTCCCCGTTAATTTGTTTTCCGAACCACATGCAGGAAACAGCTGGTATGCGTTTGGAGGACTTCCCCAATGCATGTTGGAGAAACCATATAGTTCTCCCCGAGTGTATCAAGAGAAAAACGCCTATCCGGTACCTGAAGCGTCAGACAACACCGACCTTGACAAGGCCAAGGGGTCGATGGAAGGGCGACGAGGACATGTCAGCCAGAGCACTTTATACAAGAAGACAGCTACTATACAACTCGACAACACTGGCTTGGAGAAGGAATGTTTGTTACTCAATGGGTAAAAAAATAAAATTAGTCACGCCTTTCGTATATGCGGAAACTATACTCCGAGTTTCATCCACGTAATCTTTTTTTTTTTTTTTCAAAGCATTCCAAACATTTTTTAGTGGATGTTCGTAATTATGGGCCTTACATGCGAACCCTGTAAAACAAGGAAAAAATGAGGTTACTATGCGGCGTTCGTCGAAACGAACGCATAAGTAAACTGACTGAGTTATTCGCGACTCCAGCAAAACGGACGCCACCAAGCGGGAAAACCGGGAACCAGCCGGTCCAGGTCGCTCCGCGCCCCTCCGCGTCTCTGGTGGCTTTCGCGGACAGGTGTTGTCGGCGCGGTGGCGAACGATGTAATTTGACGAAGGTCCGAGTTTGCCTGTGTGTTCATTAGTGTGGTGAAGCCTCAGTAAATTGTTTCCTTCCATCACGCGTTTGAAAGCCCGTTTACTGCACAACACACGGTCGCGTGCTTTCGATTTCTTGGATGGGGAGGAATCACAGAAAAACGTTTTGATTTCTTGTCTGTCTCGAATCACATTCAAAGTGACGACTACTTGGTAACTGATAAGTGGTTTCTTTATAAGGATGTAGAACAGTGGACTGAGGACGACAGACGAGGTGTTTCACTGGAGGGAACACCAATGTTGCAGTCAAGTGAATGGGAAGGTTCGATAGCTGTTTTTCTTGAGTTTGGTTGTGTTTGATTCGCTTCAAGTTTGAGCCACCCACGCCGGTCGGTGCGTTGACTATTCATCTTGGCTGCTTTTCGCCGAAAAAGCCTCTGGACCACACTGAAGGAGTTGGGCTGATTTCGCAATTACTTGATTCAGGAAAACCTGCTCGCTGCATATGATTAATGAGGAAAATTATCTGCTTTCAAAAGGTGGGGGACGCGTCTCGCAAAGTTAGAAGCTGTTACGGCATTATGATCTATCGCGCCTCCAATATTTATATTATACCCCCGTCGAAACCGTCAGCAATATACGTCTACATTGCTCAGGTTGACCGGCCACAGAAAATACTCATTTTCTCCGTTCAGGATTCGAAGTCAAGTCCAATGCAGAGAGGTTCTGGGTGAATCTCCGATGAAGACTCTCTTCAGTTTGTCCGCATTCGTCTCCGTGCTACCGGCTAGAACCATTTGGCTAAGTTTAACTAGTATCTCTCTGTCTGTCAAATATTATTAAGCAGTTCACCTAATAGCTAGTCAACTAAGCTCATATTTCATCCCGAAGAATATACTAATATCGCTTTAGTGGGACATAGTACGTAATATAATACATAACCCGCTCGTCAAAATGACTTCTCGATTGCTACTAAAACCAGAATTGAAATACGAGTATCAGCTGCTTAGTGGGGCGCCAGCGGGTTAAAATGCTCCTTGGTTCAAGAAGCGCTTGCTTAATTTTCGTAATTTTCCTGCAGCCTGTGTTGTTGACCGAGCAGACGACTGGAGCTGTTTCTTAAACGCGGATACGCACAAAAGCTCGATTTCGTGGACAGATAAGTCGCATGGTCGAGGCATGCGAGTTAGCTGAAAATTGCTCTCGGTGGAACAATTCTGTAGTCATCGCCGCTTTCCTTAGATGATCAAAACTGATTAAAGTCTATTACCGTCTCTCCGGAGCCCATAGTTTCGGTTTTGACCGAAATCTCCGAAACGAAAGTTTGACATGAAAAGAACAAAAAACACCGGAAAAACAAAACTATGCTCTGCAAGTTTATGTGCACCGGCTACACCTAACCGTCTCAGTTCAGATATTTATAAAATTTGGCATTAAACAGAAGAAAATCAGTTAAATTGAATGCGCCACCCGTTCAGGCAGCCCGGCCGAGCCGACGCGACCTGGACTCAGCCGCCATGTTTGTTTGGTGGTGGCGCCCCCTATAGGTCGCTGGAGTCGCGAATAGGATACAATCATGCTCGAGGGGAAACGAGTTCCGAATGACCTGGCGCGATTTTAGACTGCCGTAATATTACTGCGCTGATTGAAAACGAGCATAAATTGCTTTCAAAAGTTGCTCCTAAATTTCGGAGACAAGGAAGCAGATAGCAGAGCCAACAACAACCGGTGTGTGCAGAGCGCCGCAGACGGAGCAACTTGCTGGAGGTGAGCGCGAAATTAACATCGCCAAATAAACCGAGAAAAAAAAAAGAAGAAATTTGTTGTTTATTCGACATATCTCACAAGCTTAATTGGCAATGGGAATAAGGAAACCACATTGTAAAGTGCTGTTGGGAGTGTAAGAAAAAAAAATTAGGACATTGTTCGGAGCAGGCGGCGAAGAATCAAAGAGCAAAGTGAACTCCCCTACGTGCAAAGATGTCGACCTTTCAAGCTGAGAACGAGGGCCGAAGTCTGGAAACCTCAGCTTCTAGACCAAGCAAGAGGCAGTGCCATAATGAGGTTAAATAGGAACCAGTTGTCACAACTTCTTAAAGTGTGGAATGCCTCCACAAAGGAACCCCGTACTTTCAATAATTGAACGATCCGTCCGTCCGCCCGCGCATGCCCCATGGTAGGACATATCAGCTCTATCGGCCGGGGCACATATGGCAACGTGAGCAAAAAAAATATGCCAAGCTCAGTAAACACCTTTGGAAATACCGCCTTCTGCTGGCAGCTGAGGAATTTGTGCACAATAAGGGTCTAAAACCGCAGCCTCACGGCACACTTTATGCGTTTGGTTGGCGTAGAAAGAAAAACACATCGGCAAAAAAGGCGATGAGCGCAGTGACGTTGCGCTTTCGAAGCTGTTTGATTATCTTGTCGGCTCCTAGCGTTGGCCGCACTCCGACGTTCGCTATCTTACGAAATGACTTGCACGTTCCACGATGTGAGTTGTTCCACCATTGTGCAGTGGCTCCGACCTTCTAATAATCGGCTCGCGAGCTTCGAAAGGCGTCTATAGCCAGCCGGCAACAGCCAGGCGGCGCCGGCAAAGTGAGGCCCAAAGTGAAAAGGGTCGAAAAAGAACACATTAGGTCTGTTCGATTCGCCTGAACTGGCTGAACTAGTTCAGCAGTGCAGGAACTGGTGCATTCGATTCAACCGGAAGTTGTACGGCCGCTGCACTGGCGCGTTCGATTCATCCCAGTTCTGAACGAGTTCAGACCCAGTTCCTCAAAATCTTGCACCGGCTCCGGAGTCAGTTCAGCGTCCGTGCAGAAGCAGACGACAAGAGCAGACGGCGATAGCAGACGACACTCCTCGTCCGTCTCTGCTCGCGGTGCCATTTTTCGCAGCTCTTGCTCAAATGTCTGCGATGTGTAACAATAACGCCGATACGGAGGTTGCGTTTCCTCTCATTGATAATAACGTACCCGCGGTGGACGCGGCATTGAGATTATAACCGAGGGTAGGAATCAGATTGATTGTAATATTCTGAAAGCGTTTTAGACACCTGCTCGTGTAGGTTTGGCTCCCTGTGGTAAGTGTTGAAATATTGGCTCACGTAAATTGTTTCTTTTTGATGCTACGTGGGGATCCAAAGTGTTGATATTCTTCCTTACAGACACGGGAAAGGTATTGCACTCTTGATAGTCCCCGCCTTCAGTTTCTCTTGGATGCATACTGACGACTCCGATACATTGCAGAGGTCTGGGATTTAGTACATTGGCCCTCGCATGCCCCGTAGCTAAGCATAATACTGCATGCTTTGTCCGCTGGTATCTGTGGACGCCCACTAACGGGCCTGAGAAAAACGCCGAGAATCGGCATTGGCTTGGTAGTTCCACGCAGGTCTTTCTTGAGAATCAGAATAAACGCTTCAGCTTGACGCCAAAGTTACGGTCGATAACTGTCTTGGCCAAAACGCTATCGTCAGGCTTTCGTCTTCGAGGTGACCGCTACCGACCGCGCGCTGCTGCCAGTGACTCCCGACGCAAAATCATCCTGATGCCGCGAACCTATCGCCGAAATGCGGAACTCGAGAGACTTGGAGTGAATCTACTATTGCTAAATGAATGTGAAGGACACGAACGCTTACGGAAACGACAGGAACCGAACGGCCGTTAAAAATGCAGACAGAAACACATTTCGTGCAGAAAACGTTTTTAGTACACTCGAAAAAAAATATTCACAGAAAAGATTCGGTTATTGTACTTTAAAAATAAGGAAACACGAACGGTCTCATCAAACCGCGACTAATTAAATGTAGCATACAACGTGGCGTGGAGAAACAAGAGCCAACAGATGCAGACGATACCCTGCGCTTCCGCTCGGAAAGCCGATCACAGCGCCAGTCCTAGCGCGGCGGCTGCACTGGTTCTGCGCCGCCGCTGCACGACTCCTGCACTCCTCTGAACTCGGACAGAACTAGTTCAGAACCTTCTGGCCGAATCGAACAGACCTAATGTTAAAACTTTGTGTGCACTCTGTGCCTAACTCGGAGGGCCAATCACCGCAACTTACGGAGGCAGCTCAGCGAATGTCGATGCCGAAACATATGATTATACAAAAAAATGCAGTCTGAGTTGTGACACTAAGCAATACAAGCGTGACGTTTTGCAGTGCTTAATGTCACAACTCGGACTGCATATGTTTCGGCATCGTGATTCGCTGAGCTGCCTCCGTGAGTTACGGTGATTGGCTATACAAGTGATGTTTGGAAAAGTAGGTTTATGGGCTTTTTTAAGAGTGTAGTTACCTGCATCATGGCATCAAAAACAAATTACTCGGCGTTTCTCGCAATCAGCAGAAGCTCAGACTTTCTGTTGTTTTTGAACGGCCATAAGCAAATTTCTGGGCTTCTTCGACATGAACTGAATCGAAAATTCGCCATTTTAAACGAGCAGACACTGGATGAGTCCAAGGGTTTGTCCAGATGCTGCAGGGTAGGAGAGCCCCCTTATGTAATAGACGCATAAGCACATGACTAGTGCCTCCTCCAGAGTCGCGCTAGAGGAGAGTTTCACTGACTGGTTCCCAGAAACGATCTCTTTCTCCAAACCGAATACAATCTTGGGGTCCTGGAACCCTTTCGTCAGGGCCACGGTCGTCCTGCAAGCAGCAACTGTTCAGAAATTTCGGCAGTGTCAAAATTACATTTCTATTTTTGCATCCGCTTTCTCACGTACCATGATGATGAGAGAACTTCTGGCCATTCGAGACCCGAGGTGGTCTTCAATGTTCAAGGATGTTGTTAAGTCGTTTCCGCAGAAGGTCCCTTTTAGCTCCTCCAATTTTCCCAGCATGGTGATTATTGTGTTTTGGAACCGAAGCTCTGCTTCCGCCATTAGCTGAATGAGAGCAGAGTGTTTTACTTTAGATACAGAGTGTAGGAATTACAATGAAAGTAATGAAGCGCTTTTACCTGTTTTCAAGCAGGCGGTAGAAAACAAATGCGAAAATAAAATGCAAGCACTTAAAAGATTTGAAACCCAATTTGTGGTGACTGAATAGATAATCTAAAAAAAGTATCACTATTGAATATTGTTGGTTATAGAGCAAGGATGCATGATTTCACTGAACCAATACTCGCACGAAAAACAATCTTACGAGGTTTGATCTTGACCTGGGCTTAGTGTAATTTTATAGAAGTTTAATTTAGAAAATTTTATTATATAAAAACGAACATACGTTTTTGGTGCCATAAAGTTCGAAGTGTGCGGGGAACAAGGTTGGCTCAAAATTGGAGTCAACCAAAATTAAAGTATACTACCGCGGACAGTAAGATAGTGAAAAGCCGGCCATGCTTATTTGGGGTGTAGGACGAAATGGTCCCGGTCAGAATGGTCCCGTCAAATGGTCCGGTCAAAATGGTCCCGGATAAAATGGTCCCGGACAAAATGGTCCCGGACTAAAAGGTTCCAAGTGCCAACCAGGACAAAATGGTCCCAGGTTAATTTATCAATACTTTGAGCGCTCTTAATATGACAAAATGGTTTGGTACTTTTATTTTGACACACGTTCAAGGCTAATATCAACATTTTCATTATAATCATTTGAAAAAAAAATCCCTTCTATCTATACCATGTAGCTCTATTTCTCAAAGGTTCTTGATTTCTACTGATATATTGCACGTGTGTAATCAATATCTTTCTATCGCCAGAACCTATTTTCAAATTAGCGCTATCGAGCTTCAAAACGATATTCGGAATGAAAATCATTATCATACACGTACTACAGGTTCTTGACGTGGTTTTTTTTAAATGAACCTGTCGTACCACCGTGTTCGATCTTTCAGAAACAGCATCGCTCTGTCTGAACATTGTATATTAAAGAAATCAAAAAATGGATTTTGCAATTATGAGCGTATTTATTACACAAACCACTTAAGAGACAATTAGTCGACGCTGCTGAAGCAAAGGCCTAAAACGAAAATGCATTCATATGACCCACACTCCTCAAAAAGTCGTTCAAGGGACAGAGCCCTTGCACGTACTGTGTGCACAGAGTTACAACCCGCTGCTAATATCCATCAAGAGTGGAAAATACAAAAAACCTGCAAACAGCAAATAAATAATGCAACGCTGGGACCATTTTGTCCGGGTTTGCAGTTGGGACCGTTCTGTCCGGGACCGTTCTGTCCGGGACCATTTTGTCCGGGACCATTTTGTCCGGGACCATTTTGTCCGGGACCATTCTGACCGGGACCATTTTGACCGGATCCCGCTTATTTGGTGTCAAGCACCACGAATGAGCCCCAGTTTCCCATTGAAGGTTTCAGACAATCACATACCTCTGAATATGTCAATATGGTAACAGTTAGTTGTGAAATCTTGGCCTCTAGTTAGGGATGCTTGCGCAGAGTTATGCAAAAACAACGTTCAATGATCTGTACAATTTTTTTTTTGCATTTAAAAAAGAACACAAAAGACCGCTGTAATTCTTTCGGGAAACAAGCAATACATTTTTAAGCAAAATTCTTGCACTATCCTGAACACATTTCGCTCTAGTATATACGATGAAATAGCAAGTGACATTAGCTTATGACGTAACTTCTGCGACTGTTGATATTTGACCCGAGAATTGACTGTATTTTATTTTACGAGAATAGTGAGAATAGTTATTGTATTACAAAGGCAAGACGAGAACGCATTTAGTAGTAGCGGGACATTATAAGACCCATGTGCTTTGGAAAACATGAATTCCATTTACGGCTTGTAGCTCCAGAAAAGATCTGATGAATATTTCTTCAAAGCACTATATTCAACTAAAAAAAAATATTTCTGTAGACGTTTCAGCGCAAGCCGTCCATTTATTCGTTTCTTCAGAAGCAACACATATGCCAACAGAACGCAAATTGAGCATAGCTACATACCGGAATACAAAAAGGTCATACTCCCCAAGTTCGTTTTGGGCGGTGGGCGGGTGGCCGCAGTAAGCACACCACTCCGGGTGGTGCGTTCCACCGTGCATAGGGTCCCGTAGAACTCTTTACACGAGCAATCCGTGCAGAACCCCCGACTGATTCCCCACATGTCGACCTTCGTAGCCATTGCCTCACTCTGAAAACAAGATTTTAACAATTATTTAACGCCCATACGCAAGCTTTAGGACCTTAGTCAACCTAGCCCTAAAGCGCCTGGGAATACAAAATAAAAAGAAGCAATATTCTGCTATATATTTTTTCGCGAGTATGCTACAAAGAAAAAGGAAGTTCAACCAGCCACAAAGACAACAAGGAAAATAAACAACATGCATAAAATATCTCCAAAAAATACATGCTCGTCGCCGAAAAAAGAAATGGCCGGTAGCGTAGCCGGCGCGACCGTTAAAATATAACAAACAAAAGGGTACGCCAAGGAAATAAAAAGAAACACACTCTTGGGTTCAGGCACGTATCCAGGGGAAGCCCATGGGGCCCGCCCCCCCCCTCCCCCGAAATCTTCCATTTTGCTGGGACATCCTCTCCCCCCTCCCCCTCATACAGCATTTTGTCATGGGCGGCCCCCCCCCCCCCCCCCGAAACAAAATCCTGGCTACGTGCCTGCTTGGGTTACTCTGCCCCTTTCCCCTCTTTCCGCAGACGATCGCGTCGTACTGGACTAGACGCTTCATTGCGACACAACGCAAACGCGCGGAGAAAAAAGCCTTTCCTAAGACAGTACGCGTACACATTGAGACACCCTAGCCCGAACAATACCAGGGTTACCAGGTTGGGCTATTAATAGCCAAATTGGGCTACTCTGTAATGCTTTTGGCGTTGAAATTTGGTGGTTGGCTATGTGGCTATGTTTGGGCTAATACAAATCCTTACGCGGCACTATTTTTTTCTTTTCTTTTCTTTGTTTAGAGTATAGATGTACATAGACACAAAGCGCCAGTTCACCCTTTCTGGATTTCCACTTTCAGCGATTTTCTGCGTGAAGGTGCGTAGGCGTGACGCCAGAACATATTAGCTTAAGTGAGCTACCGTGACCTAGATTCAGCTCTGAAGAAATGGCTTTTGTATTAATTGTGGCTTATTTTATGCTCCCAAGTTCTTCCTTCTTCCTACTGGTGTCTCTTATTTCCTCGAGTTTCCCAGCATCCTCTGCAGGAGGCACCTCATCCGAGGAAAAATGATACTAAAGGCAACTCAAGACATCCTGCAGAATTTGAAGTCCCCCGATAACGCGTGCTGTACCGAATATAACAACAGAGGCTCTTCCGCGTAACATGGAAGTTTCTTAAAGCACAATGAGCCCTAACAAAAGACAACAGATTTGGAACGATAAACATTCCGAACAAGGCCAAAATTGACGCGCAGGAGCAGCCCTGTTTCCATTACTTTCCGAGCTTGCCATCGTGCTCTTGGCACTGCCCATGGCCAATGCCACCTTGGAGAGAGTATTCAGTCGTGTGTCCCTCCCGAAGTCAGGCCTAAGGAACAACATGTTGCTTCCAACTCTTCAAAACGTCCTCTAGGTAAAGTTTGCTTTCCTGGGGAAGAACGAGTGCATTTAAGGACATCAACCCTACTGAAGAAGTTTTTGCCCATTTTAACACGGAAATCAGGTATGAGGCGAGTAAGCCGGGCACGAGCGAGTGCTTCATAACTCTGTGATTGTAAAAGTCGTGAGGAAAATTTTTGTACTTTTGTGTTTGAAATAAAACATTCAGTAAATTTCAAGATGTTGTAGCTATGTCTTGCAAGCTGCTCCTAAACCCTAGATATGCAGACGCAGTGCCTTCGAATTGAGCTCGCACATTCGAGCGCACGATTTTTGGGCTCTGCAGAAGATGGCTACTTGTGGGCTACATAAATCTTTGCATTTGGCTACTTTTGGGCTGCACCACCTGGCATTTGGCGGTTTGAACTAGAAACTACCTGGCAACCATACTTGAGTAGTAACCCTACCGAAAAATCCGGTATAAATTTTCACTATCCGGATTATGGAACCGGAAATTTGCTTCTGGAAAGCCGAAATCCAGATTGCAGACAAAGGAATAATTTCTGAAAACATAAAGTCCAGATAGAGTCCGGATAGAATCCAGATAGATTTCCGGTTCCATAATCCGGATAGCGAAAAGTTATTCCCAGATTTTTCGGTAGGGAATTCAATTACAGTAATTGAATTACTGTGATTTAATTACTTTTCTAGGTAATTTGTAATTGTAATTAATTACTTTCGGCCAAAAGGAATCGTAATTGTAATTTAATTAATTTCTAGCATAAGTAATTGCAAAATTTTAGGCACAATTACAATTACTTTTGCAAAGCTTTGCGGCGCCGACAGAACATCTCTGAAAGCCTCAGCGCTCACACAAGCGGCCTAGCTCTCGGTGAAACACTCGCACAAAGACACGCACTCACACACACGCGAACATTAATAGCATCGTATTGTTAGTTGTTTTGTTGCTCACACTGCGGGCTGAGAGACAATCCTCTTTGAAGCCTACCTCAACGGCGCCGTGTTGCGCCCTCTGTTGTGCGACCAGAAAACAATAGCGTAAACATGCCAAAATATTGAAAGAAAAAAAATTGAGCTTCAGCTTGTTGACTAGAAAATTTTAATTGTCTATAAAGTGTTTTTTTTCGCCAGCTTTTTACGTCTTTCTTTCAGTACTGTCGGATATTTGTATCTTTGTATTATTTTCAAGCTTATTTCCTGTTGGTTTTACTTCGTATATTTTTTGCATAAGCATATTGGAGACTGACCTCGCACCTGTGAATATTGTTACCAATGATTCGGGAGCCCCGATTCGGTTCTTATATATTCCTGAGCCATTGTAATTTCAACTCAATGTAAATAATTTACAATACCCTGATGTTTGCATGTGAATGCGGTCGTATTAGCGCGTGTTGATTTTAGTTTTATATTAACACTTGTCAAATATTCATATGTGACATATTGTCGCATTTTTATTTCCCGGGCTAACAAAACTCAGTCAACACAATTTTTTTCTTTGGCGATCTGGCGTCTTCCAGCATATGAACTAATTTATTATTATTTATAAAAAATATAAGAACGTAGTACTTCTTGCCTCAAACTGTCAAGTTTCATCATGAATTTAACAAAATTCATAAAAGGAAAGTACAATACGTGGCATTTTTAAGCCTTCTCATACAATGGGGAAAGGAATGAACAAATGTGTTGCACTCTATAGAACTCGTTTAAAGTTATATGGCCCAAGTCGGGACGCTCTCAGAAATAAGTAATTGTAAAGTAATTGCATTACCTTTTTAAAGTAATTTGTAATTGTAATTAATTACTTTTCACGTAGTGGTAATTGTAATTAAACTACATTTAAAGCAAAGTAATTGTAATTGTAATTAAATTACATTTTGAAAGTAATTTACCCATGTATGCTGGCAACCCTGAACAATATTGCTAGAAGTGTTTTGTGCGAAAGACAGCCATGCGGCTTATGGCAGGACAAACTATTAGCGACGCTTTGTCCTAGCTGAAAGAGCAGATCCATGAAGCGACCGCGGACAACAGATGTCAGTTGAAAACTCTCATTCTACATGCAAAGCTCGTACATTTCACAGCCAGCGTGGTAATATTGATGGCTCGTTATTCCCACCAGCACTGTACCAAAAACAAACGTCAATATAAAAGGATTACACACCCAAAGGAAGTCAAACGAGCAGCATGACGCTTGCGACTCTCCGGCCACGACCGTTTCCAGCTCTCCGTGAATTGAATCGAGGCCGTAGCACCGTCTGAACACTATGCCGTGCATTAGTGCGCCTGCACCTCTCCTTTTGACCGAACTAGTTTGGTCCAGTTAAGAGGGACCAATCCCCCTAATATAAAGGGACACGCGTGCATTTTTTTGTCGGTCTTTCCTACTCAGAGGGACCAAGGAAACGGCTTCTTTGGTCAAGTTCGTCTGCTGTTTGCTCAGGGATTATACTGACGTCAGAACGCCGGGCTCTGATTGTCTCTGATGAAGGGATAGTGGGTAGACCTCAATGCTAGCTGCCTTAAGTCTACTCAATATCCTTCTTATCGGAGCCAATCAAAGCTCGGCGTTCTGACTTCACCGCGACCCCAGCTCAAGAAGCAGACGAACTTGCCCTCCGCATAGGTTGGCGGAGTCATGCAATTTAGAGAAGCTCGTTTTAGCGAATGCCGTTTTACCGACCCCAGTTTATCAAATTCCTTTATAGAGAAACCCAGTCTAGAGAAAATGGCGATGAGCCTCCTTTTAGCGAATTCGGCCGCCGCGAAGCGGCGTGTGCGGATAAGTCAGGTGAGTTAACATTTTTGTAATGAGCCGCCGCAGACTGCCGCCGCGAAGCGGCGGGAGCGCAGCGGGGGGCTTGGGTTAACACGCGCACCAGTGATACACGCACGATGTAGACAACACTTTTTTAAATAGCGTCCCCTTTTCGATAGATGGCATTTCTTTAAACTGAGGCTCTGCTTTCTCTAAACTGTGCTTCGATAAAACATGCCCGTTCTCTAAAATGTGCTTCGACGAAATGGCATTCTATCAACCGTAGTAAACCCATAGGTTGGTGTGCCGCTAGATGTTGCTATTTGATTTTTCCCTTTCCCTCTTAAAAAAAGCTGTCCCCCTGAAAGCATCGTTGTCCTCTCTATAATCAGAGGGAGGGTGTTCATTTTATGAGAGACCGGTTTTAGAATGTTCGAAAGGCTTCTGTAGTCTTCCTCCCGACGCGTTTACGAAGATTTACCAGCGTGGTCATGGTGGCAAAGTCGGAAGCGCAGCCGCGACATTCCCGTCTTTGCTTGTCTATCGGGTGCTTACTGTTGGGCGCGGCGTCCTCTACTTCTTTGTGATGCTCCCAGAGCCGGTCGTTTACGCAGCGACCCGTTTGGCCGATGTTTTTAGCGCCGCAGGACATGATAATGGAAAGTTCAGCTCAGTCTAACACGTGGTCAGCCTGTTAGCATGTTTTCTTGGTGCAGCGGGGCGGAGGGAGCTACTCTCTCTTTACCGACTTGTAGAGGTCTCCCAGCCTCGATTTTCATGTGAAAGCTACATCTGAGTCAAGTCTGGAGGCTATGGACTGAAACCTGTGGGCCATCACGTGCATGTACATCGCTCGAACCAACATGTTTGTAAAACGCAAGAAAGAAAACAGATAGCATTCCCCTTGACATCCGCAAAACCAACCAAACACCCCCAACGATTTTTTTTTTTGAGGGGGCAAAATTAAGATATATTGTGTGTGTGTGTTTTTTTTCTTGCTTTTTAGCGACTTCCAGCCATTTCATTCTGTAACGGCGGGCCTTCGGATCTTGTTTATGTCATGATAGAGCCTTTACGAAATTGCTGTTGGCAACCCTGAGCCGCCATGTTCGATCCACATCGCAGCGTTCCATCTAGAGTCACTGGTTCCATCCATATTGGAGAAAATAAATCAATCGTTTTGATGTTCATCAATTGTATTTCATACGTTACCAATTGCATTGTATATGTTAGTTATCAATTATATTGTATCTGTATTATCAGTTGAAATGTACATGCTTTCAAGTATCTTATCTATTATCTATTGTATTTGTACTTGTAATGCTCATGTTTTCAAGCGTTTTATCTGTTATCAACTGTATTTGTAAGATTTCTGTACATATTCTTGTGTATATTTTTGCATATTTAGCGTTGTGCATATTTATGAATATAGAGGGTGCGGCCGTAACTTGCAGACTTGTACGTAATCCGTTAAAAGTAACGTAAATACTTGTAATCCTTTACATTTATCAGTAATTTTGTAAGGGAGTAGTTACATATTTTACAGAGTAATTGTAAAGTAATTTCCTTACTTGTTTGCGTAAGGAAATGATTGTAATCCGTTACATTTTCGTTTTCACTCATGGTGAAAAAGCGCGAATATAAAACACAAACAACCATAAAATCGTTTGTAATCCTTTTCTTTTTTTGTAAATGTAAGTTTTATTGGTATTGCACTGCCCACAGACGTTCTTCAGATGTTGAAAACCTTTCTTCACGTCATCTAAAACCTAAATTCTTTTTTTTTTGCGTTTTGGTTGTTTTTAAGTTGCAACTCGTCAGCTTGCTCGCCCACGGCGAAGGGAGAAGCATACTGATAGAAAGATGGTAATAAAACCCGAGACTCAGGAACACAGAAGGGGACGAACACAACCGAACACAACGAAAATAATCTCTGGAGAAGGGGAACAAGAGGGACAAAGGACAAACACAAATCTCCAAACACAGCTAGGTGACTGGTGCGCGACCGAAAAAATCCGCCTGGTCCGGGTATCGAACCCGAAACATCTTGTTCCCCTTCTCCATGGATTATTTCCGTCGTTCTTGTCCAGCTCGCTTGCACCTTTGCATTTAATTGCATTATAATCATAACCTTAAATTGCAAGCTTCACCCTTGTTGGTGTTAGACTGGTGGCAGCTGATAAAACCCGTTTGCTCTACTGACGTCCAACCCCTGGTTGGCTCAGTTGGTAGAGCGCTCAATTGGAAATGGAGAGGTCCCGGGTTCGATACCCGGACCAGGCGGATTTTTTCGGTGGCGCACCAGCCATCTAGCTGTGTTTGGAGATTTGTGTTTGTCCTTTGTCCCTCTTGTTCCCCTTCTACAGGGATTATTTTCGTCGTTCTTGTCCAGCTCGCTTGCGTCCTTTGCATTTAATTGCATTATAATCACAACACAACCTTCCACATATGGAAATGCTGATAGAAAGAACCGGACTCTCGGTGCAAATAAAATTAGGCAAACTCCCGAGGTCGTGCCTTTTCTTTTGTCCCTCCCTCCTCCTTTGCTTTCGAAGACGCGGAAAGGACACAAAATGATCGTCAACTGCGCGCCTTCTAAGAACTAGAGACAATTAACAATGCCCTCCTCGGTTATTGTGACTGCGAAAGTCTGCATGATGTCACAACAGGAGGGGACGTTCCGTTTTCCGCTGAATAAACTTCAACACAAAAATCGACTGAAAAGGATGACATTAACTGGCATACTGCCTAAACGATATTAGAACACTTATCATCTTTCGGACATACGAATGTTTATGATTTGATTTTGGGCTGCTTTTCACCTAATCTTGTAAAGCTTCAGGTTGCCTGCACCTCTGTCATCCTTTTCGTGCGCCATGTGTTATTTTTTTACAATATCAGGACACGTCGGTGATATATGACAACTTTCAGCGAAAATGGCACCGCGGAGTGAGAATCGCGCTCCTTAGCTCCTGGATGATCGGCTTCAGAATGAAGGTGCTTCCTTACACCTTCCACACATGGAAGTAGGAGGTAAGACTCTTATATAGCTCGTCTTTCACAAAATTATAATTACTGCTGTAGTGGGGACGCCGCCGTTGCCTCACCTGACATTGAGCTGAAAACACTGAGCTGTGAAACGGCCGACCCGTGCTATACGTGCATTGTGGACGGCATCAAGAAACGGTAGGCACGGCACACGTGCGTCTACTCTTCCGCTTTAATCGATATTATTTTTTTGTTTTCTGAGGAAGTCCCTTATGTTTTTGCTGGTTATATATTCAAAAAGTTCCATCCTTTTATTCACCGACGCCTCAACCAAGGTACGACATTTGTTGAGAGCTAATAGAAGATTGATATAAAAACAACCTATATTTTAATAGACCGATGTCACTGAGCGTTCGGCGCAGGCGTGAAGACGCCACAACTTTAGTTCAGAGGAAGCAGGCCGCAGTGAACGAGATAGCTCCTGCCGTCTCGTGCTCTGAGCACGCAGAGCTTCAGCGAGGTTGTCACACGTGCAGAAAGACTAAAGTTCCCTCGATGCATTGCGGCAATGGTGGCATAGCGAAACTGGCTCGTGAGATCGGTCTATTGTTACGTGAAATTGCCGTGTCTTGCTATTTTTCTGTACTCGTTTGGCGATATTTGCCGGCTAAAATATATTTATATAATATATTCACATACGTTGATTTTATTCAGGGTTGATTTATTTGTGTTGCAATTTTTATAGCTTTGCGATTCTAACAGCATCAAACTCCGGAGGTAACAACGAAGCTTTGCGCTTTCATCAGGGCAGGGAGTTGTTCCACTTTTCTCAAGAAGCACGCAATGCAGTGCGTAAGGCATTCGTGAGGGCCTCAACTGAAAGGTTGTTCAGCGCGGCGGCGGACATCTCTTAGAAACGAGGCAAGACGACTTTCGAGAGCCCTGTTGCTCAAGGTCACAAAAGTGTGACTGGTGGCAACAACAAACGCTTCCATAACACTCTTGTGCATTGTGTCTTACCAGAACAGTAAGGTAGAATGTAACGCCGCGAAAGTAATGGATTACTTTTTGTTGTATCGGTCATTTACTTTTATGGAACGGCTAATTGGCACTGTAATTAGTTACAATTTGGCGTTGTATAGTTGTAAATGTTATTCCTCACTTTTTTTTCAGTAACGTGTGCAAGTCTGGACGTAAGAACCATCAGATTTGGCACGCATTACAAAATTTGAATTTCACAAGTACAGACTTGAAATTAAGCACATAAGCGTAGTTTCGCCACTTGTTGCGAAACTAAGTTTGTGTGCCAAGTTTTAGGTATGTGCGTTTGGAATTGCAATATTTAAAGACGTGCCAAATGTGTTGGTCCTTACGGCCGCGCCTTGCAATTGTGTGAATATTTCTGTCCAATTTTACCTTCATCTCTTTCCTGCAATATTTCTTTCTTGGCATTGCAGAGTAAATTAAATAAATGAACCAATACACCGACACAGTAGCACGGGGTCACTTATCCTATGGTCACTTATAATACCACGAACTAGTAGTCAAATACCCTGAATCTTTGTTTAGTACGTACATGCGCAAGCCGAAGTTTTTTTTTTTTTTAGTAGTGGTTTTTACCGCAGTATCTAACACTCATTGCAAAACGACTACGCCATCACGTCTCCTTGACCTCAAAAACACGCGGAAGCCTTGAAGACGTCACAATCGCGCTGCCGCTGAAGGTCATTAAAGGTTACCTTCTTTGGCTTCAGCTTGGATACTTTACTTGCGTTCCCATATACTTCTTCGTCCTTTCTCTCTGCTTGAGTTCTGCCTGTTAGATATTCGTCTGCGTGTCGCGGCTGCCAAATTATCTCACCAGTCTGTATAGACCCTGAAGTGAGGGATTAGTATTCCTCTCTGCGACAAACTTAGTCTTTAAACACGCTGAGTGAACCCCTTTCGGCAGCATTCTAACTTTGGTGCGTGGAAACTTGAAAGTCTTCCCAAGTCAAAATATAGGGCGGTTCAAGTCACAATGCTCGATCTAAAATGAACAGTAAAAATCGACGCCTGCACGTACCCATCTAAACTTTTCGCCAACGGTGTATTTCACAGGTCGGTTTTTTCTTGTAAAATTGCAAAGCATAGATCTCTTTTAGTAAAAAATAGGGCCAAGAAACTTGCCAAGGTCTACGGCGGGCAGCAACGCAGACGACAGGGTCCAGTAGCGGGGTGTGTTTGGCGTTCGTATCGATAGATGGCGTCGGGAGCAGCGTCTGAAGGTGCAGCCGACCAGCGAAAGATAGCAGACGACACGCAGACGAAATCCGTTGGCAGCAAAAGCGCCGCCATTATGCAGACACGTTTTTTTTTACTTTAAGTTTTTCTTTTATTGTTCGGATTTATTTTTTAACCAAAGGCACATTTCAAGAAGATTATATTCATTTTAATAAACCACGATGGTCGCGAGCAGTCGCGATAAGGAGGTAGCGCCATCTATCAATACGAACGCCAAGCACACCCCGCTACTGGACCCCTGTCGTCTGCGTTGCTGCCCGCCGTAGACCCTGGCAAGTTTCTGGGCCTTATGTTTTACAGAAAGAGGGCTATGCTTTGTAATTCTACAAGAAAAAACCGACCTGTGAATTGCACCTTTGACGAAAAGTTTAGATTGCTACGTGCAGGCGTCGATTTTTACGGTCCATTTTAGATCGAGCCTGGTGACTTGAACCACCCTATATATGTCACCATTCACCGCCTAGAGTGCGTCAGAGACTCAATGTTGCTGGGCTACCGGCCCTGACGGCCCTCCTAGAGTGGGGACAGCTCTGTCGTCCGCTAGCGTAGTTGCCATCTTGCCTCCCAATCATATGTATAGCCGTTTATGAGCTGCTTAAGCAGTTATTGAGCATTACGACTTGGGAAATGACGCCGCCTAAGTTTATGAGCATATAACGTCACGCGTTCCGTCAAGCATGCGTTTGTTTTCTCCGCCGCGACTAAGGAGTAAACAATAACATTGCACAGCTGACTGCATTTGCGACACCAAATCGTATTACCGTGTCGAGGGAGCCTCTACTTGGAATAATTCATCGCAATTCTAACAAGCACTTATTAATGAACCGATTCAACCAGTCAGTTGCGACACCGCCGCTGCCGCGACGGATCCACAGAACTTTGAATTTCTGCACGTGCGACAATTTCGCTGCAGCTCTGCGCGTGTAGAGCCCACCACAGGGGCCGTCTCGTGCACTGCCGACTGCCTCCTGCGTACAAAAGCTATGGCGACGTCACGCGTGCGCCGAACGCTTGCGGAGAACGGCCCATCCGTCTCACGTATGCGAGGTGAACACATCGCGAGAGGCAAAATGGTGGCCGCGGCCGAAAAGGCGAAACTTGCCCTCCCAAAGAATGTCGCCACTCTAGCAAGGCGCAGCTTGAAAGAGACAGGAACGCACTTATCACCGCTAGAGTTCTAACTCACCTACCTGTTCATGGAGGTGACTTTAAGAAAGATGCTCAGAACTGAGCTCGTGTAGTAAGGGAGGTACTTGAAACATGTTAACTCGCCAAACTTTGACTTGCAAATGATGCTCGAAAAGAAAACCACTTTGTGACGGTGTAGAGAAATAGTCTCGAACCCGACACGCGGCTGGCTGTGATCTTTCCACTAAAGCACGAGCGGCGACCGGCTTCCAGCACACAAAGCGGCGCAAAAAGAAGTGCGCGCAAAAAAAGAACGGCCGCGCGACGCGCTCAAATGCGCGAACTAGGATGCCATAAAAACGAGAGAAACTGCATCGTAACACGGGTCCTCTCTTTACATTGTTAACTTAATATTGTAATTACTAGCATTGCCATTCTTCATCCCCAACTTCAGGTGTGTGTAACTATGTCCAAGTCCCATTGCATTCTCGTACATCGCGGGAAAAATGAAATGCGATACAAGCGCGCGGTATGCCGCCGCTAGCCGCCACCTGAGAGTGGGCGCGAGGGTGCGGGCCTACCCGATGTCTCACGCCCTCCGCTGGTGCTCCGCAGCTTCACGTGCGCTGGCAAGCTATCACCGCTATCTTGCTGGCTCAGCGCGTGCGGTGCGAAGAACCTCGGCCCACGCGCCGAGCAGACAAAGATAGCGGTGACAGCTTTCAGCGCACTGAGAGGCGCACTGCCGAAGCTTGAGGAGTGCCGAGCGAAGGGCGTGAACACATCGGAGTAGGCCACGCACCCTCGCTCCTAGGCTCACTTCCAGGTGGCGCAGCCTGTACGGCAAGCCACGCGCTCCTCTGTTCGCATTTCATTTTTCCCCGATAGTACATTGCGCTTAGTATCCTCTGCCACAATTATTGCATATTGTCAACATTAGTATCATTCTCATTAGTATTTTGCATGCACTGCGCGAATGTGCCATTATTCCTCGTGATTTTTGTTGTTGTTTTAGTCACAAGTGTTGTGTAATGTCATAATTGGCTAAATTTTAAATTTTAATTTGATACGTATTCATCTAACTTAAAGGGGAACGGAAACGAAATGTTTGCACTTATTTCTTTGTATAGATGTGGTCTATGTTGTGCCGGGAGACCAGAAACAGTAGCCTAGACTGGTGCTTCTGGGCTGCCAACAGAGTAGTCAAGAAAACTAATTTTAAAACGAATTAACAGATTTAAATATTTTGTATGTGAAGCTCCATTGAAAGGCTGCCACGTCATGAGTTCCTAAGAAGCAACGCCCTTTCGCGGCAGTATGGCTCGCCCGTAGAGTTCCTTACCCCTGAATGTGAGTTGGCGGAGAACGCTAACGCGTTTCCTACGTTGTATATGTTAAAACTTCCGCAGTGCTTCCGCAACGTGCATTTCAGACCCTTAAGATCACCGTTGTTTGCAGACGTTAGGTAGGAGCTGGATCTGAGGATGCGGGGGCCTCTGCCAGGCCAACATTTAGGCCAACCATACTCCCCCCCCCCCCCTCCGCATGCGTTGTGAATAGCACGCTCAAATATTCAACCGCTATTTATTTGTACCCTTTTCCTCATAGATGGCGCAGAATTTTTCCGGAACAAACGAGTTGCATGTTCGCAGCTGCGCATGCAGGCCGGGCGCTCGAGGTGGGCTCGGGCCACGGGCTGTTCGCCGCCGATCTCGAGCTAGATCTTCTTCGCTCTGCGTCCTCCGCTGCAGGAAGCGGCCAACAGGCGGCGCGAGATACGAGCCAGTACATACCTAGATTACAGTGGTTTACAAAACGTAGAACAAGCTCTGATTTCAGAATGGATTCGAAGTTCCGTCCACGTTCGAAATTATCGAAAGCACAAGGTGCGGCGTTTCGGCCGTTTGGACCACCACATTTAACACGCAAACGTTGTTTTGAAAAAACAAAAATAACTAAATAAAAAAAGGTTTATTTTTAGAGCTTAATTTCAGCTAGAAAACAAAACAAAAAAAGAAATAAAGTGGCAGTTTTGCACTTCCCATGTCCTATATCGGCCTGTTCTTCGTCTGAATACTGGTTTGCAAACCCGCTCCCAGGTTGTGTGGAGTAAAGCCAATCTATCCTGGGAAAAGTGGCGCAAATCATTTTTGTGCGAATGCTCGAGACACGTGCCGCGCGCCACTTCTGGGAAGAAGTAGAGCCACTAAATTAGCTGCGCTTAGAGTATCGGCACTATGTTCCCCAACATTGTTGTGGGAGCCGACATTTTGGTGCTTGTGCAGAGTAGACGCAACTGCCGATCGTCATGATTCAAAAGTGCGACTTCCTCAGCATTAGATTCGGTGTTAAGGAGCTCATATAATATTGCTTTGCTCTATCGCGAACTGTTTAAACATTTGTGGAGTACGGAAAAGCGTTTCCTGTGATTTCAGATAAATCTTCAGGTAAGTGGCAACCATGATATTAAGCCACAATATGAATAAGTGTCGTTACTCTGAAACGTAGCTTATTTAGTGGCTCTATATATAGCAGAACATGGCGTCGGAAATCTAGCTCAGTGCTGCGCTGTTCAGCCATGATCTTCCCGAGTGCCACTAAATAAGCTACGCTTCAGGGTAACGACACTTGTCTATATTGTGGCTTAAAATCATGGCTGCCAGTTATCTAAAAATGTATCTGAAGTCACAGGAAACGCTTTCACGTCCTCCACAAATGTTTAAACGCTTCGCGACAGAGCAAAGCCATATTACATGAGCTTCCTAACACCGAATCAAATGCCGAGGAAGTCGCACTTTTGAATCATGACGATCGGGAGTTGCGTCTGCTCTGTACAAGCACCAAGATGGCGGCGCCCACAGCAATATTGGGGAACAAAGTACCGACCCTACAAGCATAGCTCATTTAGTGGCGAGGTCCACACTTCTGCACGTCCAGACGTGTGGACCTCGTCGAAGAGGTCCACACTTCTGCGCGACGAGTCAGAAGCAACAAGAAGCAACCGTTTCCCACCCGTGAACTGTACCAAGGAGTTCTCTGTCCAAGCAAGTGGCGCGGCTCTACTACTCGTCCACAATCGCGCGCCAAGTGCACAGCAGCTGACTAGATTGGCAACGGGTATGGCAAGAAAGGACACTTTCCGTCTGTCTGCCTGTCAGCGAAAAAGAACCACTCAAACACACAAAGCCATGTCGCACTCGAGTTATCCTCGTACATTCCATAAGCTGAAGGCGCTGCCGGCAAGTGCAGACTAAATTCATTTGGTAATATTCACGCTTACAAGTACCGCCAACCATTGTTGTGGAAACGCGCAAGACACGTGCGAGGAGCGGGTGCTCCGCTGCCATTCGCTTTCAAGGGCCGCTCATTTCAGTACTGCGCCGACAACTGCTTCCAAGAGCCTCTCGAGACACGGGCCTCGTGCACTGGCGCATACGACGCCAATTGCGAGACAAACGCAATCACGTCGACAGACTTAGAGTCCAGACAGATAAAGAGGGATTGGTGGCCAAGTGCAATAAAGAAAAAAAAAGGATCGGTGGCCGAGTGGGCTAGAGCACACCAGCTCGGAGCACGTGGAGCGAAAGCTCGCGCTGTATAACCCAGGGATCCTGGGTTCATTCCCCACCCCTGCCCGTTTCGATCTGGATGAGCATCGTACCGGCGTGCGGTCGTGTATCACTATTGCGTGATGCACGTTAAAGAGATACTACAACGAAATTTCGGCGCTCATTTTTTGGTCTATATGTGTTCAGAGGAGCAGTATCACATCGGACACACCACTATATTGTTAAAAAAGTCACGAAAAGGAATTTTAAAACGAATTAAACGATTAGCAAAGAGCACCTGGTGGATGTCGCTACCGCCTCGTTTGTAATGCTCGTCTAGGAACCTTGACAGCTAGTGACGGTGGTCGTCTCGCCTCCGGCCACGACGAGAGAAGAGGGGAAGGAGGAACTCCCGTCTTCCCGAGAATCCCTTTAGTGTGTCCCAGAAGTAGCTATTCTCCCCCTACAAGATTATAGAAGATTAACCCGTCACTCAAAATTCGTACTAAAGCAGCCGCTTCGGTGGCTGGAACGACTAGGCCATCCTCTCGACGTTAGCCTCGCCGTAGCTTTGCTCGTCCCGAGACGACCTACGTCACGATTGCGTTGGATGTCACGTGGTCTCCGTTGGGCCTTCTCCGAGCGCTTGTTAGAGTGGGTCGTTTATAACGAAAAATACAGCCATCAGGCTGAAACTACAAACGTGCGATTGTCATTTACTGATATCGTGGATCATATTCAACCTATTTTTGAACACGACGGGTATATTTCAAATTTCGTTGAAGTATCCCTTTAAAGACCCCAGGCTGCCGGTTGTACTGCACTGGCTAAATTGCTCACTTACAGCTGGGAGACAAGTCGCCCGTTGAGGCAGACTATGTTCTAGGCTGCATAAACATACATACACCCTAAATTTGTTTCCAGACTGGTAAGGTAGCACCGCTTCATTACACCGTGACATAGTAAAATCACTGCTGAAAGAGGTTATAACGGGCAATAGCATAGTGAACTCCCGAGGTTACTTACGAAGACACCGAAGTTATTTAGTGTCTTCATAAGTCTTCATAAGTTATAATCATTTGATTTTGACTAAAAATTAGAAAGGAGAAGAGAAAAAAAGAAACGTACTCACCTTAGGTAGAAACGTATTTTCTACCTATTGATGGCCCGTTTGGTTTTCTTAGTAATCCGCAAAATGGAAAGTGTTAAATTTACAACAAAAAATTGTTTCGGGCGCCAAAACGTTAACGTCGAAATTCAATTTGCATCTCAGAGTGAGCACCTGTGTGTTGGTTAAGAAATATATTGTAATTGTTCAAAAAATTAAAAATCATACTTCTTTTTGTGTTTTTCATATCCACTAGCCACCAAACAAGATCTGCAGAGAACGAAAATATCTGAAATAATGTTTCATAAATTAAATGCTGTTCGGAGTAAGTATTTTCAACTTCCTTGCAACTCATTCAATTATTTTTTTTTATTTCCAAGTACATATTATACTTCGTTTCACCTTATGGTAGGGTGCCTTCATGTGCGCTTTGCTTAGGGTGGACACATCTGGCCATTTTGTCCCCCACTTTTAATTTTCTTTTTTGTTCAGAAGCGCGTGAAAGAACGTGTCCCGTCAGGCGTTTGTGGCGCTGACTGTACTATGGCGACATTTTGTTTTCGTCGATTTATTTGTATTTCACCCGTGAGCACGTGCTGTCGGCATCGGGTACTACAAAGGGTGGCATCACCCTACATATTGGGATATCTCAGTTTGCGATGCAAATGTCGCGTCTTCGCGCGTCTTACGTATTTCGTTCTTTTCGCAAATAAATTGCCAATTCATCATTACTCTTTTAGTGCAAAGTATGATACGCATGCTTTAAAACTTAACGCACAATAAGAAAACAAAAAGTGCAAGTTTTGATATTTTCAACGACATACCTCTTTGCGTTCCAAGTTTCTAGGCTTGTAATGCATCCAAGACGCGTTCTTATTTTTTTTATTAAAAGATGAAGGACTCGTCTAGTTCCCTGTATACGTGTTTTTCTATATTAGCACACTCACATTTTTTAATATTTATTCAAAAAGAGCCTTTTTTATGCAATTTTGAAGTCTCGTAACTCAGTGTCACATCATAACGCAGCAACGACATTTAAGGGCATGCTCCTGGTAAATATAGGAACTCCGCATACAAAATATTAGAAGTGCAACGCCACCCGTTTTTTTGTAAACACAACTTGATTGTGATAAAATTTTAAAGAATTCCCTTAACGCGTTCTTGGTTTTCTCAGACAGCGTTCTGGCATCTGATCTAATTTTTTTTTAATTGTATGCTAGAGGGACTGAGCTGGTTCACCTGAAGCGTGATTTTTTTGTATTCATATTCAGATTTGTTTAAAATAATTTTAAATCATGGGACTATTTTGAAGCTCGACTCTGTACGCAAGAAACCGGTTTCAAAGAAGAGGACAGCTATTTAAATGACGATTCTTTAATTAGAGCTTTTATCGTCTTAATTAAAATCACTGCCTATGATTGTAATTATTTTAAAGCATACTAATTGTCCTAAATAATAAAAATAACCTATATTGTAGCAGACGACGCGCACTTGCGCCATCTTTTGAAAGGTGGCTGAAATTCGAGGTTCAGAAGTTCAGGCAAAGTGGCGCTGATTCTGTCCCTGACGCAGAGGATTCTTTTATCAAATATTTCCTCGCGCTACTTCCTCGTTCTTGCAGTGAGTCAGTTAATCTTGCAAGAAAAAAAAAGAAAGAAAACGAGAAGCGCGTCACAAGGGTCGCGAGCAAGTTCTCGAAAACACCTAGTGCCCATAAATAAGCTATTCAATGCTGCCCGCCATGTTCCGACACCACGAAAGGTGCAAATATTGAACTCCATCTGATGATGACGACGAAGGGGAATTTCTTTCCCTTCACTCTAAGATTTTTAACAAACAATTGTTTTTAAGGTTCCAGCTTTCCAACCGCGCTGGTTCTGTTTTGTTCGCCATCGTGGAGAGATTTGAGATTTCCAGTTTTCATGTTACTCTACTCATAGACAACTTACAGAGAGCGTCATGTGCAAACCGCAGTGACTGGTACGGAAACAAACAGCCAGTCATCGTGACTCAAATCTGAGGCTCAGGAAAAGGGTCTAATAAACCCCTTTTCCATGAAGTGCTCTATCAAAAGCGTTGCACATGTGCGAAACCCTCACTAAATCGTCTTTCTTTGGATTAATTTTTATTACATTTATTCAAATAAGAACAGTGTCAGACGATCTACTTTCATGGTGTTGGTTTAATAATGCAACGACTCCAAGCTTCCACTTTGCGCTTTACACCAACCACGACCCTTGTCCTTTGCAACTAGTTATAAGCAGCCAGGTCCGACTTGCTATACTCCGTTTCACCTTATGTTGTACCGCAGCGAACGCTAGAAGCGCGAGCTTATAGCGTTGGCAGCTGCCCTTGGTGCACGAGAGCTTGTGCCGCCGAGATGTGCCGTAGAGCAAGGAGCTCGCGCTTGTAGCCTTTCCTGCGGTACAACACAAGGTGAAACAGAGTATAGAAAGAGCGTCTCAGCTGAGACTGTGGGAAAGAAAGCAATGCCAAAGCCAGCGCTCGAGCTGAGCGGGACTCAAGCCGCGTCTCAAGACAGTCGCGTCTCAGCAGAGACGCTGTTCTAGCAAGCCGGCCCAGGATCACAACTCGTGAAGTTTCCTCGCGCTTCTCTTTCGTTTTGCGGAGTCCCCGCAATGAGTGATGCGAAATAAAATCAAGCGAGTTGCTCAGTGCTGCCCTGCCATGTTCTTCCATGACAGGGCTAGAGAGCGGTTTCCTTGTGGCCTTCATTCTCGCCAACGAGCAATGGGACTTCTTTAGCCGCGTAGGGGTGCGACCACACAACCATGCCCAATGCTGCCTGAGCCATCCTGAACAACTGTTCCCCGACCACTGCAATTAAAAATGTGTGCAATTAAACTTGCTTGAAATAGATGTAGTGAGCCGATTGAAATAAGTTTCGGCTTACAATAATACAATGCTTGTCTATACAAATTTGTTTCTTAAGGAGACGAAGAGAAAGACGTGTTCCGCATAAGTCCCTGAAGGCAGCCGGCCTCACAACTTGTAGGTCTAATTACTCTATAAACTTATCCAACTCTACCCCGGAGCAAAGAGGACAACACGGTGAGGAGGACGTGACTCTCAGAAGGAATTAAAGCGCTGTAGGATCGGTAGGATTACAGCGATCCATCCAAGCTGCCGCCGCAGGGAACAACTATACTCCCGGTGCAAAGGCCGTAAAAGATCGCGCCTGTTCACTCTAGCCCGGCCATTGCTCTTCAAACTGCTGAACGAGGCAATGTCCACTCACACAGGGACGTTTGCTTATGTTTTCCTACGTTCCGTTATAACTAGGTCTGGGCACTTGATTTAATAACCTACCGATGAATCAATTAATGATTTAATCGCGATTAAATTTTTAACCAGTTAATCCGTTAAATTTTGGCAAAGGAAAAATTAAAAATTTAACGCTTTCACCACGCACGTGTACGAGTACACCTATATGAAAGCAAACTTTAGGTGAAATTTTGACCTAAAGTAAACTGTAGGGGCGAGATGTGTGACCCGAAAGAAGTGGAGAAGGTTATATGTGCCCCCAGCCACTTCAACGCCATGCGATTGTCCGTTTAGCGCAGCTGAACCTATAGGCCTATTACTAAATTACGCAACCATCAAGGAGAATGCAGGGAATGGTGTTCCACGCGCCGCACGTGCTGGCGTCTGCAGCAGTAACTGTCCCAACGTTGAACTGTCCTAAAGAAAAGGCCTAAAACAAATGGCATCTTGCACGCGCGTTCGTCAACGCTTTAGATTGGTTATTTACTTCTAATCTTTTATAAGGGGAAGGCGTGCGCGTGTGGCCCGTGGAACACCAATCCCAGCATTCTCCTTCATGCTTGGGTAATACAGCAATAGGTCCATTGATTAATTATTCGATTAAACTTGACGCCCAGTCCTAGTTATCACTTAGTCCGCAGGACATCTGTGCTTCATATGTCGCATGCAAATCTACTCTTTGAACTAGATTCCATGCCTCATTCGAACCACGAATGTCCCGTAAACTTTCAACTTTGCACGCGTTCTCGAGCTAACGAAACCATAAATGAAGCCACGCGCCCGTGCCAGTGACGGAGTATACATATTTCCATAAATGCGTACGAGGGCGCGTTCATTGCTGTGTTTGTGCCATTTGCTTCCAAGGGCCGCTCGAGACACAGGTCTCGTGCACTGGCGCATTTAACGCTGCTTGCCAGACAAACGCAAACACATCGAGGGGCTTCATACCTCTGGCCACCGCGCAAGACACGTGCCACGGGAGGGTGCTCCGCCACCATTCGTTTCCAAGGAAGGGCCGCTCATTTCAAAGCTGCGCATCGATTTGCTTCCAAGAGTCTCTCGAGACAGGGGCCTCGCGCTATGTTGTGTTTTACGCTACTTGGAAAACAAACGCAAACACATCCAGGGGTTTTAGGCAGATGTAAATCCCCTTGATAAAGGCGTTTTTATTTTTTTGGTCAAATACCGCCAATCATTGGGGTGGAAACACACCAGACACGTGCCACGAGCGGCCATTCGCTCCAAAGCGCCGCAAAATTCAGCGCTGCGCCGCCATTACCTTCCAAGGGCAGCACCAGACACGGGCCTTGTGCACTGGCGCATTTGACGCTACTTGCAAGACAAACGTAAACAGATTGAGCGGCTTTAGTAGTGTGAACATAGCATTAGCTAGAATAAACAGATGTCCACCTGCTTCGATCGTGATCACGATCATGAGCAGATTAGGGAGCGGCTTGCACGAGAAGCTGGCGCGAGAGGCACTCCGGCGCCTCGTCACTTCGTCACAAAAATGCGTCCCAATTCGACACGCTCGCGCGTCGAATTGCGAAACGCGCGATAATTAATATCAACGTTATCAAAAGTTTCAAATACAAATAATTCACATCGACATCATTGAGATCACATTCATTAACATACAATGCCAGCGTTACTGTAAAATTCTTCATTTCTGTTGCATTCAAACAGAAAATATATGTATATTAAGATACATGTAAGACGCTGGTATATTTTTTTCAACGTCAAATTATCAATAGACTTAATTAATATTGAAAAAAATATCAAAAGCACTATAAAACGCACTTAAAAATCTGCTACCCACTCGCCTAACAAATTTTAAGTTTAGGTTACTGGGGCTAAAAAATAAACTTTTATTCTTTTCTTGAACATGCATAATCTTCGACCTCGGCGTACTATATCAACAATATTCAGGTGGTTATTTATAAGTTCAGATAATTGGTAATCAAGTTTAATCAAACTACCATCCAAATGATGAGTTGTATTGAGCGCCCTTCTGAACACCCGTCTTGAAAAAAAATCTGCTATTGCTTGTTTTATTATAGATCAAAATGCACAAACACGCATACTAAAAGCGCAAGGCCATGGTGCATGGTTTGCTCTTGATTGCTTTGACCGGGGACAAAAAACGCGCTATAAGACGTTGAGCTCCGTGACATAGTGTTTTCTGACTCTGCTTGATTGGCCTCATTTACCTGTTATGTCGGCTGCGCTCTTACTTACAGCAAAATGAATTTAAACGTTTATGTCGTGCAAAAGCTCTCTCATTCACGAAATGCTGACAAGGCATGTCTTATATATGTTCTTGAAGGTTTGATAACATTCTTCACTGATTGATTGACTATATTTTTAATTCTTGAATAGTTAAAACAATAGCTCCTGGCTTGTGAGCCTCTAACGAAATCGCTTTGCCAACCCTGCAGCGCGGAACAAAGCCAGTATCAAAGAACAAATTTTGCCCAGCTAGGCACTCTCGATCGGGTCGATGAGCTAGCTGGGCTCCGCTTCTGTGCGAACTGGGCGCTGCTAGCACCACTGGCACGTTTGCTGGCATTTCTGTCAGCGGGCAGCACGCGCTGAGCGCTGAACGTGCACGGGCGTGCAGCAGAAAGGAGGAAATTAAGAGCAGAGGAGGAACATCACTGTCACGAGCTTGTTTTCTGGCCACACGGATGAGTGCCGCCATCTATACTCCGTTTCAGCTTCCGTCCGAGCGCAGCCAAAGGCTGGGGGACGGTTCGCAACTTCGAGAAGAGCATTCCTACGCACCACAAAGTAGTCCGCAAAAGTATATATATTTATCTTTTTTTAAATAGCTGTTTTGTGCGTAAACGTTGCACAATATTCCAGATGTGTACTGCTGAGAATGATTTGCAACTAAAGGAATGAATTGTCGGAAGTTTATGTTTTTATTAATATATGTCAATGCATGTGGTTTGGTGAAAACACGTACATCCGCTGGCAACACTGCTGCAGCGCTCGCTCGGTTTTCTGTGTGATTTTGTTCCCGTAATGGCCGAATCATGTGCAGCGTGCTTCGCTGCTTTCCTCACCGAGTCGTTTCAAAACGTCCTTTCGCAAAGGCACGTTTGGGCGTCAGGCGCGAAAGGTCGTGATGAATGTCTACTTTCAAATTCGGCAGGAGACTCCGGCCGCGTCGTACCGCGAATGCGTTGTAAACAAGAAAAGCGTCCGGGCCACTACAATTCACTGATACGCGGCGAAATCAGGGCACCCCTTTACCTGCCGATCACGTTGAACGCCGAGAAGCTGGTGGAAAGGCCTGCGCCTCGAGCCCCGGTATATCCAAACAATACAAGGAAACATCAACGGTCGGGTCATCGGGCACGTTGGAACGTGTACTTACATCTCGAAACTATGCCGAAATGCCGAACAGGATCGAAAGCTCGGACACAGACGCCAGCGGCCAGCCTACGTACTGACATCCCCTATGACTAAATTTCAGAACGTGAAAGGGCACGTTTTAAACCTGTAGCAGACGATACCGTTGATACACCCGTAGCAGACGAAATACTCGGCGAGCGCGGGAGGCGCTGACGACCAGCGGCGAAGCGGAGTGATACAAAAGTGCAGGCGAGATCGCGTGACCTGTTGCCGGCGTGTGATTGGCTCCGGCCACACGTAGCTTTGGCTGCGCTCGGACGGAAGCTGAAACGAAGTATAGTGACGGAGGTCGTCTCGCCTCCGGCCACGACGAGAGAAAGGGGGAAGGAGGAACTCCCCTCTTCCCGAGAATCCCTTTTGTGTGTCGCAGAAGTCGCTATTGTCCCCCTACAAGATTATAGAAGATTAACCCGTCACTCAAAATTCGTACAAAAGCAGCCGCTTCGGTGGCTGGAACGACTAAGCCATCCTCTCGACGTCAGCCTCGCCGTAGCTTTGCTCGTCTGAGACGGCCTACGTCACGATTGCGCTAGATGTCACGTGCTCTAAGCTGAGCCTCCGAGCGCTTGCCAGAGTGGGCCGCTTATAACGAAAAATACAGCCACCAGGATCAAAATACAAACGGGCGATTGTCATTTACGGATATTGAGGATCATATTCAAACCTATTTTTGAACACGACGGGAATATTTCAAATTTCGTTGAAGTATCCCTTAAGGCGGCGGTCCCACGGCCCCAACCATAATACCGGTGGCAGCTGTGCTAACGCTCCTGTTTGCGATGCAAATGTCGCGTCTTCGCGCGTCTTACGTATTTCGTTCTTTTCGCAAATAAATTGCCAATTCATCATTACTCTTTTAGTGCAAAGTATGATACGCATGCTTTAAAACTTAACGCACAATAAGAAAACAAAAAGTGCAAGTTTTGATATTTTCAACGACATACCTCTTTGCGTTCCAAGTTTCTAGACTTGTAATGCATCCAAGACGCGTTCTTATTTTTTTTATTAAAAGATGAAGGACTCGTCTAGTTCCCTGTATACGTGTTTTTCTATATTAGCACACTCACATTTTTTAATATTTATTCAAAAAGAGCCTTTTTTATGCAATTTTGAAGTCTCGTAACTCAGTGTCACATCATAACGCAGCAACGACATTTAAGGGCATGCTCCTGGTAAATATAGGAACTCCGCATACAAAATATTAGAAGTGCAACGCCACCCGTTTTTTTGTAAACACAACTTGATTGTGATAAAATTTTGAAGAATTCCCTTAACGCGTTCTTGGTTTTCTCAGACAGCGTTCTGGCATCTGATCTAATTTTTTTTAAATTGTATGCTAGAGGAACTGAGCTGGTTCACCTGAAGCGTGATTTTTTTGTATTCATATTCAGATTTGTTTAAAATAATTTTAAATCATGGGACTATTTTGAAGCTCGACTCTGTACGCAAGAAACCGGTTTCAAAGAAGAGGACAGCTATTTAAATGACGATTCTTTAATTAGAGCTTTTATCGTCTTAATTAAAATCACTGCCTATGATTGTAATTATTTTAAAGCATGCTAATTGTCCTAAATAATAAAAATAACCTATGTTGTAGCAGACGACGCGCACTTGCGCCATCTTTTGAAAGGTGGCTGAAATTCGAGGTTCAGAAGTTCAGGCAAAGTGGCGCTGATTCTGTCCCTGACGCAGAGGATTCTTTTAT